>AYLM01002947.1:0-27457 GCA_001625345.1 Cairneyella variabilis
AAGTCGGGGCAAGGTTCTGAACCCGTGCCCTGACAAATATTAACGATTTATAGCTTAACTATTGAAATTATCCTAATTTTACTTAGCGATTCTTAGTCTTAAGATGTTTATAGTCTTAAGACGTTTATTATCTTAAGAAAGTAATCCTAAGATATTTGCTATTTTCAGAAAGTAATCTTTGTCAGGGCGCGGGTTCAGAACCTCGCCTAGACTCCCCACTATATCATGTGATCCGCATCCGACTATATAGTCTGGGCTTTTCCCACCCCCTTCTTCCATCTCTAGCTTTAGATCTTTGTATAATAGGCATTCGATCAATTGAGTCTTTACCCTTTTGCCCGCGCCTTCACAGTATAGGAACTTCAATAAAAAGACTATCAAACGTTTATTACACAACGTATATAGGCTATATAATTTTTTATAATTTTTTTATTTAGTTATATATATATAAAGAGCTTATCTTCTAAGTTTTAATTAATTGTCTTAACTTTTGGTGGAGTTATAGATAGGCCAAAATCGCGATTTTGGTGTAAATGGGTGGCCCAAAAGGGGGAGGTGGGGACTTAAACCTTTCAATCCATCAAAGCAGTATCCCAATCCATTCCAACAAGCTCAAGGGACTGGTTTGGGGTAACCACAAGCTCAGAGCGGAAGTGCACTACAAAATGAAATTATAACCGCGGCTGGCAGACGAAGACGGTCAGCCCAATCAGTGGCCACCAGTGATCACATAACGTGATTCTCACGTGTATCTTGGCGCTCATTTCACCTTCGCGACTTACATCAATCAATTCCTAGCTTCCTTTAATATTTTATACAATATATCTAATCAATTGCATTCATCACTTCCATTCCTTCCCTTTGCGTCAATTCATTAGTCTGCTTTGTTATATCAGCTTTTACTTGAAAGTTTCGTTGTCGATTGTTGACGTCCTTTGTCCGGAACCATCTCATAGTCTTTGTTGCATCAGTGGGTTTATACTTAAATTTCTTTCCAAGTTTTCTTACTCCTCCAAAAGTATTTCACGAGAATTGCAAGCGCAAACATACACATCCAACACTATATACACAGCAGCATACACGCCTCATTCGCAATTTTCAGTCGTCCTTCCCTGCGCGGGGCCGAGAGCACATATTTACACGTCAATGCATCGCCAATTTATTCGCAATGGCACAACCACCAGTTCAGCTACCAGTGGTTTTGCTTCCGCCGGCTGCCCCGAAACTTACTCGCAAGGGCTGGTGGTCCAGGACCATATTCTTGATATGCTTCGTCATTTATTTTATATACACGATCTACCCATATCGAGAGGCTGAGGGCTTACTTGCATACGGGGCATGGACCACTCTGGAATGTTGTGGTAATGTTGGGTTTGCATGCAATAACATTCTGAGTGAAAAAAATCTCTGGCCACGCGTTGAGCGAAACGAGGACTGGGTCCTCCGTATGGGCTGCGAAGGCTATACTTACGGAGAGAAACATTGGTATGCTAGTACTTGTGTAAGTATCTCTGGCGGCAAGGAATGATAAATGCTAATGCTTTGCAGCCTAAATGGTTTCCGATGGTGCTCTTTTGGGTACCATGTGAACCATCGCCTGATCCACCGGGTCCCGAATACTATATCCATGGCCCAGAAGATCTCATATCCTATGTACCTTCGCTTGTTACATCGAAGGATATACGAGGAAAGCCTAAAGTATCGGATGTTCAAAAGGGCGTCTCAGACGAGGTCTCCGAGAAGGGGTACAGGAACAAGGATTCCATTACAACTCCTAGAGACCGCACTGCATCCACTACAGGGTTCAAGCCTTGGCGATGGGTTGGAAATAAGTTATGGTTTGGGAAGAAAACATCTGATATTGCGTCGCCTGCTGAATCCTCTGCTGAATCACATGCTGAGTCGGATATCCCATCACCAGTTACCTCTAAATGGGTTGACGCCGGTGTGACCCCAGAGACAGCCCCGAAGAAACCAGTCCCAGTCCCCGGGAAAGATAAAGCTGGTCCAACTCCCGGCCCGTCGGCTAAAGAGTCAGACGCAGAGCGTATCGCAGGAGTTATCTCAAAGCACATCACTAGAGATGAAGCTCCTCCCATGGCTGCTCTTCCAGTTGCGGCTCCTCCCGCCAGAGATTCTCCTGCTTGGTCTTCTGCCAACGACTCTACTGCCATCAAATCTTCCCTCCCTGTTACGTCTCACTTCACGCCTTATTCGCCTATTGATACAACACTTGCAATCTGGAATTGGATCTTTGACTTTGGAACTCCCGTCAATGGATCTGTCGCTAGTGAATCTGCCGGCGTTGGGTCTTCCACCCTTGATTCTTCGCTCCCCATTACACCTTACTCGCCTGTTCCTACGTTACAGGTTATCGGAAATTGGATTTTCAGCATAGTTACATACCATTTCCGAGGATGGGCTCTGGTAGGTATTTCACAGATTGGGGGGACAGCTGCTAACACCATGATGCAGGAAGCCTTTACACTTCTGAAAGGCTATACTGGCCTCGCGGCGACAGTGCTTCGATTTATCATTGGTGTCCTTTTGATGCTATATGCTGTAAGCCAACCGAACTTTCCTGGGTTAACCCAGCAGTTCAAAGATTCAATAGCCGCAAAATTGCAATGGGTCAACAATAAGCGACTCGAGGCTCAGCAACGTATCGGCAATTTGTTCACATGGATCGGCGCTCTTCTGGATTCGGAATGGCAAACTACTAGGAATGCCGCCTCGCGAGCACAGCAAAGTGTCAGAGATTCATGGACAGCTTATTGGCAGCAACCGTGGCAACGATGGCCCAAAACCAAGGCCTGGTTCTGGTCTGCTTTTTACTCTCCATTCACCTTGAGAGACACATTACTCACAGCTCTGTATTGGACTTGGGGCAGAATTAAGTGGGCTTGGGGCAAGACTTCAGCTGCCTTCAACGCTACTTTGACCACTATTCCGGCGGCCTGGAAAACTCTCTGGACTCTTCTACAATATTGGTACCTGGCAATCTTCATTTATTCGGGGGAGCTTATTGTCCTTGTTTCTATGACTGAGATTGTCAACTACAGCTGGATCCCTCAAGTTGCCTGGGAAATTGCTGATTCCTCCTATGTAATGGTAATCTTACATAACCTCCAAACTGTTCTTGGACACATTCTAATAGGATTTAGGTGTCCTCCTGTATTGAAGTCACACTCTGGGTGTTCTTTGAACTTTTTATATTCGCTGTGGCTCTTGTGTGGACGTTATTCGAGAAAATTCATCACTTTAGCTTTGGTTCACCCGCAGAAGGGGCAACCTTGGAACCCTGGGTCTCCAATTACTGGCTTACTGGTCCATTGATGCCACTCTCTGTCGACAACGTTCAGCAATTTTGGAAATTTTGGATTCGTGACTCAATCTCTCCTTATATGCAATCCATCGAATCAAGAAGCCCACCGTGGGTTTCCGATATCAGCTTGAGTTTCAAATGGATTCGATTACATTTAGAAGATGAATTTTGGTCGAGGGTTGATTTGACACAACTTTCACCAATTCCTGCTTTGGTAAGTAATACACCTCCCCTCATCTACGTTGATGCTAAAGGGGTAACTAGGCAATCATGGTCGTTTCCTTCGTCGCCTTACTTGCACTTCTCTTTGCTTGTGATAGCAAATTAAGGACATATAGCATGCGTCCAGCTATCATGGTTTTGGGACTCGATCTCCCAACCGTTATGAATCTGGGACTTGACCTCCTCATTGCCTCTGGCATCATTCAGCTTTCGAACATGTTCTTTGAGGAGCTCAATATTCCAGTGGTCCTCTATGCCAGGGCATTTCTCCAATATGCCTGGCTCTTCTGCCGGTTCATCAGCCCACCACCGCGGGAAAACTTGGTTTGTTGAATTCCTCCGTATAGGAACTGTGCAAAATTTCCTACCAACAGGCTTGTTTGTAGCTCTCGGCAATGCAGCAGGGCTTTACATGATCCTGGGTGGCACTCTTTGCTTTAGATGTTGCAGCGAATCTTGCGGTTCATGGGTTACGGCATTGGGACGACAGGCTCCCAACGAGCGTGGCTACTCTTGGGTAGTGTGGGACTTGATTCTTATATTTGGAGTGTGTGGAACAGGTCTTTGTTACGCATTGATTGAGTTACTCCTCTACGTGTCTCACACGTTCATCCTGGTACCGCTCACCCTGACCGATGAATGGTTCAATGATTTTTACAAAATGTTGGTCAGCTTCAAGGATTTGTTTTTTCTAATTTCGGCAACCTAAACCACCAGACTCACCGCTAGATTCACCACCAGATTCGCCAACAAAAACACCTCCTTTGCAAAGGACTGTATCACCTGATCTGGTATATGTGCCCCAAGCACCGTAGCATTACTTGGCGAAATGAGCATGCTGACGCGCTGGAAGCTTATGTCTTGCTCGATCAGACAATTGCATGCTCTCTGTTTGCAATGTTCCACAAAGTGCTGAACAGCTTCGGCGCCCCATACTTGGGTACAACGTTTACACCAGAAGGGCCTTCTTTTATTTACCCACTCTACTACATCCTCATTATTGCTTCGCCATTCATAGTTTTCCGCCAGTTTACGTGGACAACTGATGTTGTTATCTGGATTCTACGAAACACTGTTGAACTATTTTTCCTGATAACGGCAAAGTACACACCCTTCTTCTGCCTTGTGACGGATTCTGTTCGCAATACGCTTGCACACCACGAAACTACATATATCAAAGAGAACGTTTACGGAAGTCCAGCATGGTTTTGTTCGGCTTGGTATAATTTGACATTCTTATTGTAGGCCATTTTTATTTCGACCTAATTACCGTGGCCGCTGACAGTCATCATAATCTCCAGTCTTGCTCTTCTTTACCTATTCATGTTCGGGTCTTTAAGATTTTAATTGCGAGAATCGGGAGAGATGAAGAAATGTTTCTCGACTCAGTCCTCGTGCCTGTATTCGACAACACAGCTAATCTCATTATGGGCGCCTGGTTCGCCATTCCCATAGGCTTAACCTTTTCTCCAAGCCTCCATGGGCCAGTGGTATCGATGGCACCAAAAGCTTTCCTTCTCTGTTTACGCTGGATAAAATTGAATGCAGAGGCCGCAGAGATTTCTTGTGGGCAGATAACCTTCGGCGCGGCTTTCATTTTCGCCATCCTCGTCATCATCCTGGCAATCAACTATCGGCGTGTTATTCAGAAATTGGAGTTTGCGCCAAAGGGTCCGGAGGCCCTTTTCAATCTCCTAGGGATGATTGTAGGACTGGATTTTTGGACGTACCAAATACACATCATGGGGAGATATCAAGTGAAGCAACAGATGAAAGCTCAGGCAGCAACTTTCGATGCTTGATGGGCCAAAGACAGGGAGGATATGGAAAGAGTGGAGAAACAGGTGATTGCTGACCGGCTAGTGCGAGAGGCAAGGGAGAGAATACAGCGAAGAGAGCAAGAAGAAGCTGATGCCTTCCTGATCACTCCTCCAGTCGCACCCCAGGCCAGTGCCTCTCAACCCAGCACAACTCAACCTAGTGCCCATCGATCTAGCACAGCCCCACGCAACGGTCCCAAGCCTAAAGTACCTTACGGGATCTTCTTCGAGCCAGCTCAAGGTCTCGGGGACGATGCCATGCCACCGACTACAGATGCAACTCGCCCAGCAGTCTTAAGCAAGAACTTGCCTCCCGTTGGTCACCCTTCGACAATCCGCAAACCTTACGACCAACGAATAGCAGAGGAGAAAGAGAAAATCAAGAAGCTCCTTGCGGAGGATGCTGCAAAAGATAATACAGCGTGAGAAAAGACGGGGGAGGGAAAGTAAGTAATGTTGCGGAATGCTTGCCAAGAAATCTTCTTTATTGTTACATAGTCATTGTTGTTCGTCGTTTCTGCATAGAAATCTAGCTGATTATTCGATCTCCATCTGCGCCAGTCTCGTCTCGTGCCAAGTCATGCTCCTTCAATAACGCCGTGATCTCATCCGCGCTCCACAGGTGGTGGTATATTCTACCATTCTTCGTCTTGCCAACCGTAGCAAACTCAACTGACAGTACATTAGCTTGATCATCTTACACTGGGGAGTCAACATACTCTTCTCACTGCTCAACTTGGTCGAATCCATGGTCTTGCTCAGCACCTTTACTGCCATTCCACAAGCCTCCTTCAGGTCACAGTCCTCCTTGTAGTCCTGCTTCAACAGACTTTGCGCACTGGCATTGTTTGCGCCGACACTCGTAGCCTTCCATCCACCGTAGTTGCCGCTGGGATTGCTTTGGTAGAGCTGGAATTGTCTTTGGGGATCGTAACCAGCGTAGATGAACGACACACCAAAAGGTCGCAGACCACCGTGCTGAGTGTAACCTTGCTTCAGATCGCATAATCGACGGACAAGTTGTTCACAGGGAATGTCTTCGTTGTAGGTGAGGAGATAGCGTTGAGCAGCCATGCGGGCGTAGTTGATCAGGATGTTGGCATCGGCAGTCATACCTGCGACGGCGCAGATCATGTTGCTGTACGGGTCAGTCATGGGGCAGAAAGGTGAGATGGAAGAGCATACTCGTTCAAAATGTAGAGCTTCTCTGCTGAGGTGTCCTGCTCCAACAGCTTGCTGGTGACCTTTCTCTCTGCTGCCAGAACGATTCCATCCTTCGCCAATATACCTAGAGCTGTACCTGCATGAGAGATGGCCTCGAGGGCGTATTCGACTTGGTAGAGACGTCCTTCGGGAGAGAAGATGGTAGTCTGGGGAAATTGTGAGCTTTGAAGGAAGGCTGGAGCTTTTTTAAGCTTACTCTTGAATCGTATTTTCTGGACATGATTGCGATTGTTTAGAGGTGTTTCTGGTGATGATTAGGTATCAAGAGAGGAACGAAGTACCCTCGGGTTTTTGTCGTGGTATTGAGAAGAGATGGGAGCTTGAAGTTGCAGCTTGAAGCTTTCCAGGCACGGCACGCACGCGTTGCTACCCGAACCGGTTAGCGCTGCAGCCTCACCAGGCTTGCATTTTGCCTTGCCAAAATATTTCGATTTCGCAGCCTCATCAACAAACATGTGCCAAAATGCTCAAGTCTACGCATAAACCCGTGGCGCCTCCGCCTTTGCCAGAGGGATGGACGGTGCATAAGGCTCCAACGGGACATTCCTACTATTACAATGTAGCGACGAAGCAATCGACGTACACGAGACCAGAAGCACCTGCTGCTCCACCGCCGCCAACCAATCCCTCTCAGAGTTTCATGCAATACCAAACTGTTGGAAGTCTACCAAGTGCTGGACCAATTTTGGACTACTTTGGGCAAAGTTCTAGAGGTGGATTTCAAGGTAGAGGCAGGGGAGATCGACCAAGAGATTCGAGACCGCAACCTGTGGATAAGCCGAAGTCAAGGCATCCGATTCCTGGTCATGATCAATGGGTTCTGGTTCAGACCAAATTGGGCCGGAGATTTGTCTACAATATGGAGAAAGACCAAAGTTTCTGGCGGATACCAGATAAGTTGAAGGATGGCATATTGGCGCTGGATCAATTGAGGATCAAGGAGAAAGCTAAAGCTTGGGTGAAGGAGAGAGAGCCTGTGGATTCCGGCGAAGCACCAGGTGCTGAAGTGCAGCCAGAGATGGAGGCAGAAAGAGCAGATGCAAAAGAAGCAGAGGACAGTTCTGAGTACGAAGAAGTCGAAGTCACGGACGATGAGGACGAGGAGAACCCCTCGAAACGGCAGCGAACCGAAGACCTAGAGCAGCCTGTCGAATTCAACGAAGATGACATTGCGTTTCAGTTGGCAGTGATGAGCGGAGAATATGAAGAGGAGACCTGGGAGCAGGAACCTGAAATGTCAGAAGAAGATGCTGCTGCACTTTTCAAGGATCTGCTGAATGACTTCGGGATCAGTCCATACAGTCCTTGGGAGAAGCTTGTCGAGGAAGGGAAGCTTGTTGATGATGCGCGGTATACTGTCCTCACGAGTATGAAAGCACGGAAGCAGGTGTGGGAGGAGTGGTCAAAGGAGAAGATCAGAGTTCTTCGAGGACTTCGTGCGCGAGAAGAGAAGAAAGATCCTCGAATACCATACCTCGCCTTCCTGCAGAAGCATGTGACTCCGAAGTTATACTGGCCAGAGTTCAAGCGGAAGTACAAGAAGGAGGCGGAGATGCGAGATACGGCTTTAACAGACAAGGATCGGGAGAAGTTCTACAGAGAACATATCAATCGCCTCAAATTGCCTCAATCTACGTTGAAGTCTGATTTGTCTGCTCTTCTGAAAGCGCAGCCGGCCTCGGCGCTGAACAGCTCGACGTTGAATTTACCTCCCACTGTCCTTGCGGATATCCGATACATTTCTTTGGACCCGTCAGTGCGAGATCCTTTGATTGAAGCGTATATTACTACATTGCCTCCTCCTCCGGATGTCGTCGATGAAGAAGAGAGTGAGGAGGCAGTCAAGGCACGGAAGGATAAGGAGAGGAGACAGCAGGCGTTAGAGGATCGTGAAAAGAGGGTAGCAGAGGAGAAACGACGGCAGAGAAGGAACCTTGAGTTCGGCAAAGGTCGACTGCGAGAAGAGGAAGCAGAGATTGCGAGAGCGATGAATGTCACGAAGAAGGGACTGAAGGATCATTTGATGGAGCTTGATGACAGCAAGGCTTCGTAAGAAACACGATTGATACCCCAGTCATGAGTTGGTTAATGTGAATTTGTGGCGCGGTCGCAAGGAGAGGCTGAGACGTCGTTGGCTTGAAGCTCCAACTGAAGGATCATCCAATTGCAGTAAGCGCTGCTCCAACAAGCCAACAGCATCAGCAAGGCTAAGCAAGGCAGGCGCCTTCAAAAGCCAGTGTTCCTCTCTGAAGTATGCAATTGCTTCCCGAAAATTTTTTGGGCAGCAAAGATATTTAAACTGACGAAGACGAGACCACTGTTTGTTTCTTTCAGTCCTGCCAATATTCTTAAGACGTGCCCAGGGTCAACTTGGGACTCATGATTCTCAACAGCCAATCTTCACCGAGTCAGCCAATAGTCCCCCTGCAGCGTTCATGGGCGACCATCATCACGCAGTGAGTCACTCCTTCAACCGCTTTCCTCTGGCTAGCTAGCCACTGATAACGAAATCCTCAGGAACCTCCTTCACCCTACGACGACGCCGCGAACGCAGCAACACTCGCGAACATCGACTTCATAGTCCAGAACCAGCTCCTCCAGAATCAAATCAACTACAACACCTTTGCATCACGCCCGCGAGAAGAAGCAAGACCACCGAAGTTCATGGAGGTTTTAACGGCGACCATTTTTCTTGGAGTGTTTTTTGTGATATTTAAAACGATAGTTGAGTTCCAGAACAATACAGGTCATGGGTCTTTTCCTCCGGGACGGGGGAGATGGTGATGGCTCAATGGGATTGGGCTGGAGTGGTCATGAAGTTTCGCAGATGAAGTTAGTGGAGAGCTAAACTTTTGTCTTGAGATCTCGTCCATATCCCAGAAACACCGGCCTTCTGATCGACTCTTTTATGGCAACATCCAATTCCGGATCTGGATTCAGGAATATCTTGATTCATTCAAATTCGAACCTGGAAATCTCACATTTACTCCAAGGGTGCATGTAGCTCGAGTCTCCTCAGTATATGTCATATGGATCATTGTAGGTAGAGATATTTAGAGCCCAAAAACATTTTGAGCGCTGTGTCTCGCGATATACAGACTCGATTTCGTCTAACGATTAAATTCCCATGTGACTTCTCACCCTGCATTCCTGGTATGTTTGGATCAACATACATGTCCATCCTCCAATTCAACGCCACCAATCAGATCCCGCACGGCACTTGGTCGGTTGAAACATCAAACCCTGCATCCTGGGACGGCACGATGCACACACATGAGCCTAAAGGAACATTTCCCCGAGATCTGCAACTGAGTAACATCATTGGATCCGCTTGGAAATGGGGTGACAATGACACTGGTTCGCTTAAGTGGTGATTTCCGCGGTGACGAGGGAAGTCAACGTCTTGGCATCTCAAGAAAACAGACATCTCCTTTCTTTTCATTCAAGTCCCTCGTTTTTTCGACATAATACTGAAGCTCGTAACGTTTTGGAGCTCAAAGATCTTCAACACTCAGGAGATACCCAGAGAGAATCCAAGAAGATCACACTCCCATAACACGAGTAACAGGCGAACCAACGAATTAACATGCTCCTCCAACCCCTCACTTTCATCCTCATCTGCCTCGCAACCTCAACTCTCGCAGACATATTCACCTTGAATGCCTCCCTCCCAGGTACTCCAATCGATGGCCAGATTATAAACGCAGCAGGCGAAGCATTCTTCACTGGTCTTTCAGGTCCCGCCACCTACTGCCCAACGGAAGTCGATCCCAGCTGTCCCAATGTCACGGGAACTGTTGTTGCAGCTGGCATGACTGCACTATGGGTACGTCCCTCACTTCATAGTTACTTTCGTGCTAAAACCTTGTAGGTCGAAGTGCCAGGCGGCCAGCAAATCTATGTCGCCTCAAATGGCGCCCTTGGTTTCACCCAAGCACATTCGGCTGAAGTTCCTACGGGTGCATACATCGGTGGCTTTCTCAATATGACCATCGTGTCAGACTGTGAGGCTCCGTATACGGTGCTAACGTGGAAGTCTCCGGATAATTCTACTGGTATGTGATTAATATGTGTTGGGTTAGACGGTGCTGATTTTGTAGAGGGCATTCTAGCTTGTCCATATTCACTGCCGAACGGGACAGCAACAGCGGAGTATCAGATTTATGCAAATACTTCGGCGTTCAATCAGACGAATTGCACGACGTTGGATGGGTTGACGGCGACGTATTTGCCGAGTGGAGCGCCTTTCGGGGCATGGCAGTACATTTGACGGGTTTGAAGATGCGAGAAGGAGTACAGAGGTTGGGACAGGATTTGGAAGGAGAGCTCGGGACAGGACAGATGATAATTTGAGCTTCGGATAAATTCAGAGCAAGTAATAAATGCATTCGCAGCGATTCAGTCCTAAGAGCATTAGGAAGTGACTTGACCAGGAAATGAAGAAATCTGACACAGGAGTCGAGGTCAAGGTTCATAAATATCCAGAGCACAAAGATACTTAGAGGTCGACGAAATAGGAATACCTAGCAGAATCGTTGGTATCAAAATTTACCGCCTTTGCATGATATGTGATTTAACACCGCCTTTGCGAGAATCGATATTGAGCGCAAACTCCAAACTTCAAGTTCCATCTCCACAACTCCACATGCCCAACACCTGCATAAATCAAAATGCAGAACCAGAACAACCAGTCTTCAAATCGACAAGGGAATAAAAATGGTACGGAATTTTCAAGTCGCGTGAGAAAGCATTGAGCTAATGGAAACACCAGGTTCTACCGGACGAAGAAATTACAATCAGAACGATGGTGATTTTGGACGATCTCGTAAGTTGATCTGGTGCTTCTAAGGTCTCTCGATCCTCGTGTGCCTTTGGTGCTAACAGATACTCGTAGATGGAATCAACAACGATGATCGAACAACCGGCCGAACCAGAAGCGCCACGCTTCGTTAGTAGACGAGCATAACTCGGCATGCTTTCACTATTACAAGACATGGACGACATCGGAATTTACGGACGACAACCCTCCTACATTAGAGTGGACGAATAGGAGAGACGAATGGAATATTGGTTGATAAGAATGGCCGAAGTGAACGTGGGACAACACTTGGAAGGCTCTGGGCAGACATTCCATCGGTCGATATTTCAGACGCCTTTTCTGGTCTATCTCTGTTACAGGATGTACTCACGCCGGAAGACTCAGTCTCTCAATATGATGGGGAAGATAATGGCGGAACAGGAGGACTCACTGGCAATACAGGCGCTGAATCGGGATTGAATGGTCGTACTGGTCCTCGACCTGTCGTCGGTGATCAAGTTCCAGGTCCTCCTCCTCAGCGTCGACACTCACGCCGAACTCCAACAGTCGTCGATGCCGAAGTCTACGCCCTCCCTCGTCGAAACACCGGTTGAACTCCCACAGTCATCGATGCCGAAATTTACGGCCCTACTCCTCGCCGTCTTCAACAAGGGTAAACTCCCGTAGTCACCCCCGGAAGGACCTCCTCAAAACTTTGGTCGGGCCGTCCACTTCGGGCGAGATTGGCGAGGTTGATTTTGACAAGGCATAGTCTGGAGGACGACCACACCATAACACTACCAACCCAGATCATTCTCCTGTTGGGTATGACCGATCAATCTCCAGTTGGGTTCGATTCTTGTTTGCATGGTGGCGCGGTACCAGTTGGGTCGTACAATTTTGCGATTGCATGGTGTCCAGTTGGCTCCGAATTCTTTTGCCTGTTGACTTAGTGACCTGTTGGCACCCATTTTTTGGTGCTGTTGCACCGGTACCCGTTGGACCGTATTCCTTTTGCTGTTCCACGGTGTCCAGTTGGCACCGAATTTCGCCTGTTGGCATATATTATTCTCTTGGTGTGACCACCGGTAGATTCCTGGCATGTATTGGTAGAATATAGAGTTATTTCAGGCCGAATTGTTGCAAATGATACTGTGGGTGATGAGGCGTTCTGAATTGCTTGTGCTGCTCTTGCTCGACCTTGCCGGATCTTGCCGTGAACAGTCTTAATCAAATCATGTTCCGCAATAGAATTTCTTGCATGTACGGAGAAATCAATGAACTTGAGACGATATGAAATGGAATGAATCTAAGTAGGGACGTGAGTAGACTAGAGAGAGTGGCTATTCAATGACGGAGAAATGAGAGACAGCTAGACACCAGACTGCGTAGTGTACGTAGATGACTTGGAGCCCAACGAACATCATCCCTTGATCAGGATGGACTCTCGGCGGAGCGATGGAAAGCAGACTTGGAAATGGCTGAGTAAACGCAATCAAAAGTCCCATTCAATTTCGCCTGGGAAGTGATATGTGCTTAAAAATGCTCAATTGGGTATCATACAAACCATACATAACCTACAATGTCTCACTTCATCCTGAATCCATCCCACTCATCATCTTCCTCTTCATCGTCATCATCCTCAGGTATCTCCGCAACCGTATCCGCTGGCTTGTTCAACCCAACCGCACTCTCCTTCTTCCGTAATTCCTCTCGCTTCTCCCTCAACTTCCTGACCCTCTCTTCCAAACTCTCCATCTCCTCAAACTCCTCCTCCATCTTCCTCGCAGCATCCTCCTTATCTCCCTCCAACTCAGCCTCTTGTTTCTCCTTCCGCCGTGTATAATTATCCTCAGCAGACTTCTTCGCCAGATCAGCCGCTGACATCGCAGGCGCCGAGATCACGGCATCATTCGCAGCAGTGACTTCAGCTTCCGCCTTCTCAATATCAGCTTCAAAGGCTGCCCATTCATCCTCATCAACTTGTAGCTCGGAAGCTTTGGGTGTTGGGATCTCGGGCGTTTTCAAGGGTGTAGCTGGACGTGAAGGGATTTTCATCTCATTACCGGCCACGAGAGTTTCTCCAGCATCAAAGAAGCCTTCCGGGAGACCATTCGCTGGTTTGCTTCGTTTGCGTATCGTGTCTGTATCCTCATCTTCGCTCGCTTTTCTCTTCTTCCCATTCGTAGGAGGTGCAGATTCTTGTTCCTGAGTCTTCTGCAGCTTCATGACATGTCCTGCAGATCGTAGATGGCCGTCCCATAGTGATTCGCTCTTCAGCTGTAGATGGCAGACAATGCAGAGTAGAGTGCCCGTTGTTGAGTAGCTGGCATGCTTGTGTTGTATTCGACGAGCTGCTCGTTCGTTCTTGAGTAGTGACCGTACATCTGCCATGTCAGTGCGAGACAATGAAGTTGTGAATGTCGAAATGAAGGAAGCTATTGAAGCTGAGCTTTTCGAGCTCAGCCTTAGCAAAGGTACGAACCGTGCTAGCGTATCGTCAGCTGATCGTTCTCTCTACACCGTACAACGTAAGTACGGCGGGCGGCGCCCTAGCGGCAAATTCCCCGCAGCACCCAAATTTCAGTCCAAGATATCTTGCGAGTCGCCTCTCAACCTCATCTTCGTTCAACATCAACACAACAACTACTTGTCAACACGGCAGACGCCTACGATAAGAGGCGCAACCCAAATCCGTTGTCGACCTCAGCCTGCAACAACTCTTTGCAACACGAACCAGCTGTTTACCTCGATCGGCGCATAGCACGCGATCTGAGGAAGGGGCAGCAGAGCTTCATTGCGACGCGCTTGGGCAGGAACGGAAGAGAGGACTGCTCTGTGATCTGATAGCTGCATTTCCTTCTCTCACCTCGTTGCACATACCCACCATTCTATCATAGCTTGTTTTGTAGAGCCCAGCCACTCTGTGATCGCGTGAGAAACGCGCATCTTACTTGAACACAATCGCGCCTCCCCCTCGTAATATCCCATCAACACCCAACACCCAACGTGAAAGCATATCGCTGGTGACCGCGATACGTCTTCATCATGGCTGGTAAGCAACGCACAGTCCCTTCAGGTAGCGCGACGCGATCTGAGGGCTACCCGCGCATCCCACAGCTAACGTACCTTTGCAGATGAACCTCGACGATCAGTCCGCGCGACCAAAGGTCAGCATACCAAGAGTCTCGATCTCCTCGATCAGCCTACCGAACCAAAGAAGAAGGGTGGAAAGAAGAACAAGAAAGCTGCCGCAGAGGAAGAAGTTGAAGTAATCCGTTGCGTTTGTGGTGCTCTGGACAGTCCTCCCGACGACCCTGAGCCATGGATTGCTTGTGATAGTTGCGGTGTCTGGCAGCACAACGTCTGCGTCGGCATCAGTCCATACGGTGAAGACATTCCTGACAACTACCTCTGTGAGCAGTGCGATCCGGCCTGGCACAAGCCACTCTTGGATGCGCGTGCTCGCGGTGAGAACCTGTGGGAGAAGCGCCGTGCAGACTACGAGAGAGAGCAAGCCGAGGAGGAAGAGGGACCCAAGAAGAAGGGCAAGAAGAAGGGAAAGCGAGCCAGCGATCCGAAGAGCGAGATCAGTGGCACAAATGGCAAGGGAGCATCACCAGCTGTCGCGGATACGAAGAAGAAGGATACTCCGAAGGCAGCCACTACAAAGCGCAAGGCCAGAGATGATTCGCAGGATACTGCAAAGGTCTATTCATTTGCCTACATATTCAAAAACACAGCTAACAACCGACAGGAAACTCAACCCAAGGCCCGCAAGATTTCTGCTGTCCAGTCTGCCCACAGCCAACCACGCGAGCCGCGCACTGAAGCCTCCCCTCCGCCCAAAGCTGGTATCCCGGTGAAGATCATTGATATCGAGTATGCTCGTCAGGGGTCGGCGAAGTTGTTGAAGAAAGCCCTGCAGACAGTCATCCCGCTCGCCATCAACAACGGTCTCTACACGCTCATGCCCGGCGATTCTGTCGATGCCAAGGCAGAGCGGCTCGCAGTCGAAATTGAGGCGGCTGTTCACGCTACGCACCCCGAGAAGGATTACAGCAAGCAATGCCGAGCTCTGGTTAGCAACATCAAGCAGAACCAGGAGCTATGTAATGGCCTTCTCACCAGAAGCCTTTCACCTCAAGGTCTGGCTGTGATGACGTCGGATGACATGGCGAGCAAGAAGTTGAAGAAGGAGACAGCGGAAATGAAGGCTCGTGCTGATAAGCAAGCAATAATGGTTCAAGACGATGGCCCTCGCATTCGTCGAACCCACAAAGGCGACGAGGTCATTCAAGATGAGAGCTTCGTTCCCGGCGACAGCCCTGTCATGTCTACCAACCGTCGAAGAAGCCTCTTGGATCCCAACGCCGATATGGCACAACGATCAAGAGAGAACAGTCACCCCGGCGATCAGGTTGAGCTTCCTGCGACCATCGGCGAGTTTCGGTCTAATGACAACATCCGAGCTCAGGCTCAACCCAAGCAGCCCTTGAGCATCGAGACACAGGCCGGTGCGCCAGGTCTTCCGATGCGAAAGTCGTCCGCCTCTGCCGATTTTGATATCAACAAGGTGTTCCAGAGTGTTCAGTCACCCATCGGTCCTCAGCATACTGGGGCTGTCCGTCGACCATCAGGCTACAACGCCCCCCCGGCCAATGGTCCTGGTGTCGACCCCGAGATTGACAAGCTCTTGCAGGATGATGGTACCGGCTCTGATGAATATTCTCCAGCTGAGTATCAGTCGGACCCAGATACAGTCTGGCATGGAAACGTCATCATGGATTCGGTCGCCAAGTTCCAAGGTGTCGGCAAGTATGTCGCTGGGGCAGATGTCCGCAACTTTGGATCATGGAATGATGTTCTCTTCACTGACCTGAAGATCGCTGGCCGTATCCAGAAGGAGCAGGCAGACGAATACTTGTGCGGTCTCCGATACAGCCCTCCTACCGATGTCGCTGTCATCAAAATTACCCCTCTTGGTGAGCAGGCAGGTTTGCAATTCAGAATCATGTTCGACTACTTCCACGAGAAGGATCGATACGGAGTTCTTACCAACAAGGGAGTTGGCAACGTTCGTGATACCTATTTGGTCACTGTTCCACCCAGCCCAGCAAAGCTACCTGACTTCATCACCAACCTCGAAGGCCACAAAGTCCCCGAAACTCGATCCGAGCCGATGCTCCTCGTTGCGTTGGTCATCCGTCAACAAACTCAAGGAACAGGTCTTGATGGCGCCTCCGACCCTCGATCCCCAGCAGTACACCACCGCATGTCAATCTCTGGTCCCGCTGCTTCTCCCATTGCCCCGCAAGGCTCCTTCTCGACTCCGAACCCACAAGTTAAGTACGAGGACCAGAGACAGGCAGAGGATGAGAGAGAGAAGCGCCAGAGAGAGGGAGAAGATAAGGCACGTCACATCTTGGGTGAATATACCAGTGCACAGACGGTTGCGTTCTTGATGCCGCAGGCTTATCAGATGCGAGAGGTTGAGTGGGAGGTCGTCCGCGCTATTCTAGTGGAGGATGAGAAGGCTCGCGTCGATCTGCAACATCTGAGTACCGTCTTGGAGGAGCGAATGGCGAATCAGCCGCAGTAAGGGATGGCACGTCAACGCAACATTTGATGGGATATGAGGTAGGTATTCGGCGATGTCGATAACTCAAATCTCATTGAACGATTCACGCAAAACGGTGGGCCGGTGGCATAGAGGAGTTGGTTGGGTACTGTAGATTATATCTGATTTCTTTCTTTTTTTGACGCACACGATTACGGGGCTTGATTCTGTGGGATACCATAGAGTTGCACGCCATTGAGAGGGCCTCCATTGTCTCTGGGGTGGGGATCTGATATTCGGGGGGGTTTACGTCGACTATTCTTCGCCTTTACGATACCATACCGTTACGAGACCACGACGACTCTGATTACTCGGATTTGTTGGTTTCGCTCTTTGTACATAGCCTGACCTTTTTTCTTTGCCAGTCTTATAGGGTCATTTGAAGATCTGTAATAATTTCGCTTCCTCATCTGCATGATAGTGAACGTGATCACGAGAGCATATTCTCAACTTGGGTAGAGGGTTGTCTTCCCAGATCGAGGACCCTGTGTCCTGAGTAACGTTACGCTTCCTCATCTCCGCATGTCTTGGTCAGGAGAGCAAGCGCCTCGAGGAGAAGGGGTGGAGAAGTGAGGTGAAGATAAGGTTAGGGGATCGTGCCGAAATAAGTACACGAATGCAGAAGGTGCGCCGGAAGCGATCGGCGCCCTAGGAAACATCCCGCTCTCGCCTCGGCCATCCTTTGTTTCCCTCCCTCCATCTCCTTTCACTATCTGTTCACAACCTCGAGTGAGGTTGCTATCCTCATTGGCCATTTTTAAGATTGCCTGGAAGCGTTCTTAAGTTCGGCAGTTCTGAATTGAGATATTCAATGTACCAGTTTACCTTGATTTGATTTGGCGCGGCTGCCGAAGCAAGGTCTCGGCCTGCCTTCGTGTCATGCCAGACATTCCTGGGGTGGGAATGAGTCGAGCAACATCGTTCCTGATGCCTGCGAGTGGTTGAAGGTTCATGCAAGTGCGTGCATATGCAAGTGATGTCCTCGACCGTTCAAGGGTTTAATCCTCCACCGTCAGGGGTAGAAGCTTGATGGGGAAGATACCCCTATCTCTATCATGGGATGAACCGCCTTCATCTGATCTCCCGGAGATATTCAGGTACCACGTTCCAGAAGGCAGGGGCCTTAGATGTTCCCGCGCATGCCAGTGCCACGTTCAAGCCATGTTCCCATTGTTCGGAGATTCAATGATAGCAGGTATCGCAAGAGTTGGCGGCATTGTTGAAGGTAACGTCGCCTCACCTGAGAAATGCTCTGCCACCAGCGGGATTTAGTGTTCCATATGCACCAATCTCATGAATGTGCCCCGCTGTACCTAGAACCATGTGTATATATGAAGCCATATTTTCAATATACTTTCGTAGTTTTGTTAGAGATCAGCTCGTTTTTTTCTTGAGATATCCTCACTTCTTTCATCATGCTTCTCTCTTCTCTTTTTCTAGCTTTGGCTGCTTTCATTCCTTCCATCTCGGCAGCTCCAGCAGTGACTGATTCTCATGCACCAGCGGCATCTTCTTCCTCTGTAGCTAGCTACAAGAGTGCTGCTTATTTTGTGAACTGGTATTTCACTCCCTACCCTTCATTGAACCATGTTGACTCTAGTAGGGCTATCTACGGCCGCGACTTCCAACCCCAGCAGCTTCCAGCTTCAGAACTCTCGCATGTGCTCTACGCCTTTGCAAATATTCAGACTGATGGCACTGTGTAAGTCCTTCCAAAATCTCTCTTTTGATAGTTGCTAATTGGATGCCAGCTACCTCTCTGACACCTACGCCGACCTGCAAAAGCACTACAGCACCGACTCCTGGAACGACGTGGGAAGTAACGTCTACGGCTGCATCAAGCAGCTCTACATCCTCAAAAAGCACAACCGACAAATGAAAGTCCTCCTTTCCATCGGCGGCTGGACATACAGCACCAATTTCGCAGCAGCAGCCAGTACGGCCACAACACGCGCGACGTTCGCGAGCACTGCGGTGGAGTTTGTGAAAGATCTGGGATTAGATGGGATAGATATCGACTGGGAATATCCCGCGGATTCCACGCAGGCTGCGAATTTTGTGCTTCTTTTGGCAGCCGTACGGTCAGCGCTAGATGCATATGCGGCTACATACGCGCCTGGATATCATTTCCTCATTACGGTTGCGAGTCCGGCCGGTCCAACGAATTACAATATCATGGATTTGAAAGCTATGGTCGCATATCTGGATTCCTGGCACCTCATGGCATATGATTATGCCGGATCTTGGGATATGTTGACTGGACATGATGCGAATTTGTATCCAAGCCCTAGTAATGCGAATAGTACGCCGTTTTCGACGGATAAAGCGATTAAGGATTATGTTGTGGCCGGTGTGCCGGCGAGTAAGATCATTATGGGTGTTCCGCTTTATGGGCGCTCGTTCGAATCCACCACTGGGCTCGGACAACCATTTACTGGTGTTGGATCAGGGAGTTGGGAGAATGGCGTTTGGGATTATAAGGCGTTGCCTAAGGCTGGTGCTACTGTTATGTTTGATGAAGAGGCGCAGGCGAGTTATTCTTATGATGCGAGTGCGCAGGAGCTCATCAGCTACGACGACGTGAACATGGCCACGATCAAGGCGGATTATATTCAGACCGAGGGTTTGGGAGGAGCGATGTTCTGGGAGAGCAGCAGTGATAAGAATGGGACGGAGAGTTTGATAAGTACGATACAAAGTACACTGGGGAACTTGGAGAGTAGTCAGAACTGTTTGAATTATTCGGGAAGTGTGTACGCTAATATGGTCGCTGGGATGCCTGGGGAGTAAGTCCAGAGATCAGGAAGCCAGAAGTACGATTATCTCAGGAACTCGAATATCTTGGGGAGGAAGAGAAGAAAAGCGGACCGTATGTTCATGTGGAGGTCCGTTCTCTTTCACAAGCTGGTGTTAGGCGTACCTGAGGCTTGGATCGGCGGGCGTTTATCACTAACGGCCGACTCTGGTTTTTGCTGCTCGATTATTGGCTCTTCCTGTACATAAATAAGCTTTGTAGGCCTTAGGAATACACATCAATCCAAACAACAACGCATAAAGACATGTAAGATGAGGTCTTTCCTTCATATAAAAATCTTCACTCACATTCCACTTACCTCGGCGTCCCTACGCGAGCTGAAAAGGGGTCGGCGTGGCCGTCAGGAAGAACGTTGTTCCTGGATTCGGGCGGCAGTTGTACCGATTTCAGTGGAGATCACGGCAGCCACGACCGACCACCGACCTCAACGCCTCACTGCAGACGCAAGTGAAACGAATCAACGGCAAGACAAAGATTCCGGTCTCGCATCATTGCTACAATCAGTCATCTGATGTCATGCCTGCGCTGCATACTCCATTGGGCTGATAGAAGCGATACACGAGGTCGGACCCGGTCGGAGAGTACGGTGATTATCTTTAACGGCCTTCCGTTCTGGGGGTACGAAGCACACGCATAGCTTTGCATGACAGCCACTTAGCACGACGATATTTAAGCTCTAGGAACCTCACCTGGCTTGTGATCTCTCTTTTTCTACCCAAGATCTTTCTCAATAATTCTTGAGTTCGTTGAATTGAAGCTTCTTTGCAATGGCTCAACCAATTCCTGGCCCGCCAGGGCTCCCAATTCTGGGAAATATCAATGATATTGATCCTGCTGATTCCATTTCCAGCTTGGGGAGGTTAGCAGATACATATGGTGAGTAGCTCCGGACGAAATGTCTTTCAATCCTGGATATCCTTCAATTCTGAGTATCGTTGAGCCTTGTGCTAACAGCTTCTCCTCGCAGGCCCAATCTTCAAGCTCACTCTCGGCGGCGAAGAGAAGCTCTTCATAGCTACCCACGAACTGATGAACGAGGTCTGCGACGAGAAACGCTTTACCAAGATGGTATCCGGGCCTCTAGAGCAAATCCGCAATGGTGTACAAGATGGATTGTTCACGGCATACCCAGGAGAACACAATTGGGAGGTTGCACACAGGGTGCTGATGCCTGCATTCGGTCCGCTCTCCATTCGGAATATGTACGACGAGATGCATGATATTGCGTCGCAGCTTGTGGTAAAGTGGGCGAGGTTTGGGTCGAAGGAGAAGATTAATGTTACGGAGGACTTTACGAGGTTGACGTTGGATTCAATTGCACTGTAGGAATACTTCTGGGTTTTGGAGGACGTTGCTGATGGTTGCAGATGTGCAATGGACACCCGATTCAACAGCTTCTACCACGAAGAGATGCACCCATTTGTCAATGCTATGGTTGGGCTACTGCAAGAATCAGGAGCACGAGCTCGGAGACCCGCACTCGCGAATTACTTCATGCGGAATGCTCAGCTGAAGTATGACTCGGATATTGCATTGATGAAAAAGGTGGCTACAGAGGTTGTGGCGGAAAGAAAGGAACATCCAAATGACAAGAAGGATCTGCTGAATGCTATGATCACCGGGCGGGATCCAAAGACGGGAGAGGGATTGACTGATGCGAGTGTTTTGAATAACATGATTACCTTCTTGATTGCTGGTGAGTGTCTTTGGACTCCTAAATACCTCTAGATTTCTGGGTAGTTGATTTTTGGAGAATTTTGCTGAGACTTTTAGGCCACGAAACCACCAGCGGACTCCTCTCCTTCCTCTTCTACAACCTCCTTAAGAACCCAGCCGCATACCAAGCGGCCCAGAAGCAGGTTGACGAAGTGGTTGGCCGAGGTCCAATTACCGTGGACCACATGTCGAAACTCCCATACATTGAGGCATGTCTCCGAGAAACACTCCGTCTGACACCCACAGCCCCTGCTTTCACCCTCCAAGCACGTTCGGACGGTTCAGAGAAGGTCATACTCGCGGGTGGAAAGTACGAGATCAAGAAGGGTCATCCAATCATTGCGCTACTTCCCCAAATCCACCGAGACCCAGCGGTGTACGGCTCCGACGCTGAGTTATTCAAGCCTGAAAGAATGCTTGATGAGCCATTCAGCAAGCTTCCAGCCAATTCATGGAAACCGTTCGGCAATGGCATGCGCGGATGTATTGGCAGACCATTCGCTTGGCAGGAAGCAATCCTCACAACTACTATGCTGCTCCAGAACTTCAACTTCCGCTTTGATGATCCGAGCTACCAGCTTCATATCAAGCAGACACTTACAATCAAGCCAAAGGACTTCTTTATGCACGCCACTTTGAGGGATCATATTGATCCAGTGTACCTGGAGAAGATGCTGCATGTTTCGACGGAAGGCAAGGTTTCCGAGAAAGACATGAAGATCGAAGCTTCTGCTACGCCTAGCACGAAAAAACCGATGACTATTTTGTATGGGTCCAATTCTGGCACTTGTGAAGCGTTGGCACAGAGTCTGGCACGCGTAGCGTCAGGAAGAGGGTATCATGCTGAAGTTGAGCCATTGGATTCGGCAGTTGACAAGGTTCCGAGGGGACAGCCGGTCATTCTTATCTCGTCGAGTTATGAGGGTCAGCCACCGGATAATGCGGCTCACTTCCTTGAGTGGTTGCAGAATTTGGAGGGGGAGAAGAAGTTGAAGGGTGTGAAGTATGCTGTCTATGGGTGTGGGAATCGTAAGTGGATTTCTTTCGCCTCGCTACCTCACGTTCTTGGATATCTCAAATTCCTAGATCACTCAGCTTCTTGGGTATCTCAGCTTCTTGGTAAACGTTACTGACTTCGCACAGATGACTGGGTGACAACCTTCCACCGAGTTCCAAAACTCCTGAACTCCGGTTTCGAGCAACACGGAGCCACCAAGATTGCAGAGATCGGCCTTGGAGACGTTGCAAAGGGTGACATCTTCAATGACTTCGACAAATGGCAAGATGAGCAGCTTTGGTCTACATTTGGTGGTGACAATGATGCTGAAGCCGAGTCGGGAATTGAAATCGAAATCGACACCGAAGCGCGAAAGTCGAGACTTCGACAAGATGTCAAGGAAGCGATCGTCGTCAGCAACAAACTTCTCACTGCTGAAGGAGAACCAGAGAAAAGGCATATTGTTCTAAAGTTACCTACTGGAATGACCTACAAGACTGGCGACTATCTCGCTGTTCTGCCGATGAACAACCCGAAGAACATTCGCCGGGTTCTAAAGTGGGCAAATCTTCCCTGGGACGCCATGCTGACGATTAAGACTGGAGCAAACACTACTCTACCGACCGGTCATCCGATTTCCGCAATGGATGTCTTGGGAGCTTATGTAGAGCTTAGTCAACCGGCCACTCGCAAGAACATCGCAAAAATCGCAGCCAGCGCCCCAGAAGATGTTCGTGGCAAGATACTGGCTCTAGCTGGAGGAGAGTTCGAGAAAGAAATCCTCGCCAAGAGACGCTCACCCCTCGATCTCCTAGAAGAATATCCTACCGCCGCCCTCCCACTCGGCGACTTCCTTGCCATGCTCCCACCAATGCGAATCAGACAATACTCCGTCTCCTCATCTCCTCTCGCCGACCCCACAATCGCAACCATAACCTGGGCAGTCCTCGACGCGCCTTCAAAGACCGTGGATTCTAAACGTTTCCTTGGTGTAGCGTCCAACTACCTCTCCAGCGTCGAAGAAGGTGACAGAATCCACGTCGCTGTCAAGCCTTCCCATGGGAATTTCCATCCACCGGCCGACATCGAGAATACGCCTGTGATCATGTTCTGTGCTGGGACTGGGCTTGCACCATTCAGAGGGTTTGTGCAGGAGAGAGCGATGCAATTACAGGGTGGCAGGAAACTTGCACCTGCGTATTTGTTTATTGGGTGCGCGCACCCGGAGAAAGATACGCTGTTCGGCGATGAGTTCAGGGTTTGGGAAAGGGAAGGTGTGGTCAAGTTGTTTTATGCTTATTCTAAGAAGAGTGAGGAGAGTAAGGGATGTAGACATGTACAGGATTTGTTGTGGGAAGAGAGGAAGGAGATGGTGAAAGTTTTTGACCAAGGAGCTAAGTTGTACGTCTGTGGATCGAGCATGGTTGGTGAAGGTGTGGCTGCTACGACCAAGAGAATCTACCAGGAAGCAGCTGAAGATGCTGGGAAGCCGAGGACGGATGAGCAGATTGAAGCTTGGTTCCAGGATATCAAAAGTGACAGGTATGCGAGCGATGTTTTTACATAAGGATGAGGACGGGAATGGGGTGGCGTTTGGAAATCGGTTAGAGGACTAGGTGAATAGCTATAGAAGGAATTCATGTGCTGTAATTGATTTCCTTTCTTCTCCTTTCCGGCTTTCTTCATGTGCTCGTTGTTACTGTTTACGTGAGGTCGGTTCAGTCGGATTCTCACGCCGGCCTCGTCGGGAGGATCGGGAAGCACCCGACAACAGCCAGCCTTCCCCCGCTCTTCACTCAGCCTTATAAGACCAGTGATGTCTTCAAGATCTATGCTCCAGTATACTTTTGTGTTGTTCAATTTTGTGTTTCATTCATTTTCTGTCAAAATGCCTTCGGCGCAGCCAGACGGCCTCGTGTCACAGCCTAAGAACGCCGATGACTCGCCGCTCTACCCCGATTACATTCGTAAGTCAGCCATTCCAAGTCAGAATGGCTCGCTAACATATCCAGCTTTCTCGACACCCTAGAAAAAGTCGAACCCCCTCGGTTCATTCGAGCACCACGACCATGGTGCCCGCGCCGATCCCAAACTCACCGACCTTCTTCCCTCAACAGCTACCGTCTCGCATCTCTCACTGCATGTCGGAACTGAAGTGTATGGCGTGCAGTTATCTCAGCTCACTTCTGAGGGACTTGATGAACTTGCCTTGTTTGCAGCGCAGAGAGGCGCAGTCGTGTTCCGCGGTCAGGATTTCGGCGATATAGGGTTTGAGAGGCCTACGCTCTAAGCAATATCTTCCCCTCTTTAAGAGTAGTAATCTCATTCTCTAAATCCTTCCGAAGCTGCTTTGTTAAAATATCCTCCCCGGCAATAAGATCTAACTAAGCCGCAGATAACTCGCTTATGAAGGCCGTCCCAAAGATTCGGAGTGGTAAAGTCAGTCCTATCAAGAGATAGAATCGCTGCCCTATAAACATATAGTGTCTATAAAGCGCTTTCGTGCGACCTTATAGTACGATTCCAAGATTTCGTGAATGTTATGGTTAGATCTGTCGGATATTTCGGTTCCAAAATGGTATTTTTACCCCTTATTTTAGTGCCACACAAGCACTACCCCTTTCGGCTAGCTAGGATTTCATTTCTTAGGTCTCATAGACTGGGATTATCACTATATATACTCAGTCCATTTTTCCATAGAAATGCAGACATCTTTCCCTACACAGTTTCGAACATTCAACAATCACGTGACTATCTGCTCGATAAGATCCTCCTCGGTAGCTGTATAATCGTGCTCGAAACAGCATTCATTGCCTTTTGCGCAGGGTTACTGGAGATAATGGTTGTTGCATAACTTGTTGTTTATATCTAGGCGCTTGGTTTTGTTGAGGATCGCGACGTTGACTGTGATGGGAGGATCCAGACCACGAGGGCTAGGCACCAAGCTCCACTGCGGCAAAATATTGGGCGAGTATTATAAATCAACACGTCTTTTAGAGTTAAATTACGTTAATAAGATGAGAATAGTTAGCATTGCTCACGTCTGAGAGACCCATATACAATAGTATCTTCTTGCTTTTGGATTTAGTGCAAGGTGGTCTAATATATATTTAGGACCTTTACTATATCTAAAGAAAGAAGGACTTTTAATTACACTAACCTTTAACCCATTCCTAAACTTTGTAGTTTCTTATCGCAAGGAATTAAAGACATTAGGTAAGGATCGCGATATCTAAAGCTTTTATCACCCTTTATTAGAATCGAGTCTTGCCTGCCTTAACGATGGACTCCCCGAAGCCTCTACAATATCGCTAGTATCCGCTATTGGCGTACTATCCGCTAATACCGCTACCTCTCTAGAGTCAGGCGCCTCCACTAATCTAACTCCATCCTTCTCAGCTACCGTAGCTAGGGTTCGCATATCGCCGTATGTTTCAGTCTGAGTGTCGTTGAGCGCTGGATTTGTTTGCGTCGCTATTTGGGGCTCGCTGGAAGAGATGAGTTCGGGTATAGGAGGGGTATTAAGAGGGTTTATCGGCAACCCTGAGGCCGGTACGTCCAGCTCATTTGGCTCCTGCGTTGCGGCGGCAAGGGCTCTTCGCAGATTAATATTCACACGCCTCTTCAGTCTCCACCATATAAAAAAGGCGTAGGCGCTTAAAGCCATAAGTGCCACTGGGATCGCAACACTGATTGCAATTATCGTACTCTTCGGGGTTGGCAGGCTTCCACCGAAGGTTGGAGGGTAATTTATCAGCGTATTATTCGGGAAATCGGCGCTATGCCATTGTGCATCAATAGGGTTAGCGATAGCGGTGGCGTTGCTGACAGTGGAAACGAAAACGCTCGTATAAACAGTCGTAGGTTCGAAAACCACGGTCACGACGGTAGGCGTAGAGACAGAGCTACTGCAGTATTGCTGAGTTGGATAGGCCGCCGTTGAGCATGAATAGCCGCTGTAGTATCATAATAATTAGCTATGAAAGAGAAACAGGACACTGGAGGCGTGAAAACAGTTACTAACGACCCGATTGATGTAGAGGAAGCCATGGTGTCGGCTCGCTAGAAAAAGAGATGGATGAGGTGGAGCGGTGGCGTATTAATCGCTTTTAGTTTTGTTAGAGGCTCTAAATGATTGCATTACTTTGACAGGGAAACAGTAAGATTAGTGGGTTCTTTGCTTGTGAGAGAAGCTAGAAATGAGAGAAGCGCGTGCACCAAGCCGAAGAGTCCCTTATGTACAGACTAGCCCTATGAGAGGATTCGTGATCACAGCCAGGCACGCTTAAGCCTCAGCTTTGCGCTCCATGAGAAGCGTCCAAAATTGCTGCTTCTAAATAGAGAAGTCTACATTTTGACTAGGGTCAAGTATAGTAAATGCTTCTAAAATCTGACGTTCCTAAAGGAAAGATAGAGTCTGCAGCTTGATTTGGGCATTCTAAAATTATTCTTGGCGTGATAGCTATTTTTATAAGTTAGTGGGGGTGGGGCCGCTCTATTTTTATTTCGCAGGGTCCCCTATAAGAGACGCAAGCCCACCGTTCACTATCGCGAAGCTTCACCTTCCTTTCTCTTTAACAACCGCTAGAATGCAAGCAGACGGGTCCAACATCCTTCCTTAGACCACTTAAAACCTAAATCGCGAAGATCTCTTTTTAATATAGAAGAGCATCACGCATACTCTTATCTCCACTAGATAAGTTATAGAGCTATATTAAGAACTGGACCAGGCCAGCCGGACTGGTCGTGAAGATCTGGGTACTTCATGGCATGCGTAATAAAGGTTAATCGAGCGTCTATCAATTTACTGAAAAAAGGCAGTGGCCCTGTTGGAAACCCAGAGCCTAATTGGCGGAGACCATAGAATGTGAAGGCGCGGGCAAAAGGGTAAAAACTCAATTGATCGAATGCCTATTATAC
>AYLM01000626.1:0-36158 GCA_001625345.1 Cairneyella variabilis
GGGAAGGGAGGGGGAAGGGGAAGATTAGGCAAATGTATGTATCCTTATGTGCCATCACCTTCAGCCACAACAGGCGCTCCGCCAACCTTTTCCCTGGTGAAACAGCATCAAATGTTGACTTACGAGGGTTCATCGAGTAAGCGTCGTCGAAACAACCACTCCAGCCACTTCCTCCTGGGCCGTTTAGAGGAATGATCTTATGACCGCAGCTCTGCCTTCCGAACTGGGAATACTCAAGCTTGGTCATGTCCCAACCTAGTCCGACACGCTGGCCGGTCTTGATCTCGGATGCTGCTGCTTGAGAGACCACCTCGGGTGTCAAGAGAGACAGTCTGCCTACATGGATTCAGTAATGAGCGGAAAGAACTTCAACTCCTCAAATGACAAAGATGAGAGCGTACCTAGACCTTCGAGGCTGGAGGAAGGGACGCCAAGCCAAACTCTTTTTGGATTCGGTAGTTTGGAGAAAGGCGTTTCATATATGGAGACGTCATAGCGAGTCTCTTCTTTCTCCCCAGAAGTGGCAAGAGGAGTCTGAGACATCGTGGTATCTGGGCAGACTCAAATTGTACCTAGGTAACTGTTGACTTATCTCTCGTTCGGGAAGCGTTCCAAGCTGCAGGAACGTCAACATACAATTGTTCGAAAGGCACAAATGTAAATGCTCTTAATGTGCTAAGTAAGGTTTCCAAGTTTGCTTCATCCTCAATCGAAAGGAAGCGAAGAGTGGGGCAAAGCTTCGGTACTCGGGGTGATTGCTTCCGACGCAACTTAAGCGACCCCCTTTTGCTCAAAGTCAACGACATCCGAGGAATTATCTCGAAGACAACGTCGAAACCATCCTTGAGAATGAATGTAACTCCAGATATACTAAAAACCTTCAATCCATGTTATTTAACAATGTCTGTTGCCTCACTTTATGGTCATCATTTCAACTTAATTATTCTTACAAAATAAATGACGAATTTGCTTTTCATGGAGAATAGTAACTTGTGTAAGAGTTAACAAAGGGAGCACCCTTATAGGTGACATCACTTGCGTTAGAGACATTAAGACAGGCCTTGTGGTGGACAGGAGAATCTATAATGATAGAAGATAATACTTGACCAGAATGCATTCCAAATGAATGGGATATTCAAAAGTAGATATAGTCTCAGTATTAAATACAATAACAGAGAATTCTGTTTAGGTTTCCTGCATGTGGCGGTAACTCAAGGTAATCGAATTAAGCCATATAGCTTTTTGAGAAGCTGCACTTCTTAGAACAGACAGCTCAACAAAAAGGTCCTGTTGAGTACCGTTCAGTTCACCAACGTACGTCATTCTGCCCTCGGATATCGAAAGTTTAAAATCTCAAAATTCTCTTACTACCAAAAATATTTTGGAAGTTATATCTGTGTCGCCATGTTTCCCATAACCAGCCAGCCACTGGAAGATTTTACATGGACAGCACCGCTCCTGGGTTTTAACACTTCATAACCGGAGTAAACGAAATAAAAGTAAACAAACTCGAATCCCGCATCACGCATCGCATGTCTGTTGTTTGGACCTTGCCACATAGCTCATCAACACTTGCATCTTTTGCTGGGATCTTTCACCTCCCCTCTGAATCATACAATTAACACTATCGCGGAGCCCAATATGCCGATCTTGGCAGGTCTGAAACGCTGTTGCTCAGTTACGGGCATGAGGTCTATCCATTCAGTTGGCAATATGGAATCTTGCAGTACCGTGAGTTTGGCCCCTTGTATATCGATGAAGGTAGGCTGACTAGCTTCTAGTGTAGTGAGACCAGCCTGGGAAGCAAGCGCTGCCCCAAGCACATGGACATGTTTATGGATGAAGATAAGATCAATTGTGATCTCAGAGGTCAGACGGGGTTGTCTATACTCCTCTGGACGTATTTAATCTCTAGGATTTCTTTCTCTTTACCTGCTGTGATACCGTACGGGACTAAGCTGATTATGCCTCACAGAAACATCAAGGCAAATAAATGAAATTCTCGAGCAATGCACAAACGAAGTTCGCAGTACGATGGCCGCACAGAGATATGGAGAATTCAAGAACACCACACTCATTGCAAGCAAGGCAGACAACTTTGCACTTGTGTTGCATCTCGTTCGAAAGATTGTTTGTTTACAAAATCGATTCGCGGATCGGGATAGCTCTGTCCACACTCTGTATTCAGCCTTTGATGCCATCCTGAACATAATCACCTATCCCCTCTCCAGCGTGTCGAAGAAATCAAAAGAGTGTGTGGAGTTGAGAGAATCACTCAATCGAGCGCTGGGTCTTCGTAATCTTGCTGAAGTTGAAGATATGTCCGAGGACATAGAGTCAGCCTTTCGGCAAGAGCTGCAGAGGTATATCTCTTGCGCAAAGGAGAAGCTGCAGGTTTTATCCGCAACGAACGAAGAAATTTCGAAGGAGACTGCCACTCTCGTTGAAGTAGAAGATAGATTGTTGAACCTTCAACGCCATCAGACGTCATCAGACGCCATCACCAGAGTATATTCTATAGCGTGTCCATGAGCTAGGATTCGAGCTCTGTCCCGCGCCCTCCACGAATTCTCAGCTCCAAAAAGATCTCAACAAAGCGCATTCGGGCAATCGGATCCTACATTCAAAAGTCCGAGTCCGCAATACCGCCTCGTTTGACAGACAGGAAGAACTTCGACGTCTTTCAGCCGAGCTCGCAAGGAACGACCAACTGGAAGCTGAACGCATACAAAAGCTACAACATGACGTCGACCAGTCGCAACGCTAGATAGCCTTCGGAGCTGAGTCAAAAGCTTCAACGTGAGCTCGACCAATCGAAACGCGAGACAGCTGCCACAGTCGAACTGAGTCAAAAAAAACTTCGAACGGACCTTATTTCATCTGAGTCGAGGATCAAGACCTTGGATCTTGCCCTGGAGGATGCGAAGAAAGGTGCTCGTCGAACCGATGCTGCCTACTCGAAAGCCGTCAAGAAGTTCGAAAATAAGATCAACGGCCTGAGTCTACAACATGAGAAGGATGTCACAGACAACAATCGCTTACTTGATGACAAGCAAGCTCTAGAGTATCGGCTTGAGCGAACTAAGAAGAAGAGAGACAAGTACCGGGATGCTGTCGAGTTGTGGAAGGGTAGAGCACCCCCGAGTTCAAGCCGAGCGTGATAAGCTGCGTGCAACCGATCAAATGAAAGATATTCGGATTCGAGAGCTTGAGGCAGACTACCTGAAACTGTCCGATATCGTCCGAAAGCTTGAGGAAGTGCGAGGGCTGGATCAAGCAGAGCCGCTAACCGTCGACAGGACCGAGTCACCAGAAGTCACTGAGCTGAAGAGACGAGTTGCTGAGCTGGAGGAAAACCAGGTGGCAAAGGCTGTAGAGGAAGACCGCAAGATCTCGGCGCTGACTAAGGAGCTTGAGGAGGCGAGGGAAAGAATTGAAAAGCTGGAGGTCAGTTTCCGAGGTGCAGTCATGGATGCAGGCCTATTCAAACAGGACTGAGCAACTCTAGTAGGAGAGAGCTTTTGGTGAATCGGACACTTGTGGAAGGAACTCTGTTGGTTGCTTGTGGGAACCATGTACGATTGCCTGTACTCTAAGATTTGATTAATCAAACTGTGGTAATTTCAAACACTCTGCACTCACATATTCACACTCGCAGCGCAAAAAGAATAGATGCAGTTGGCTCATTCATCGTCAGTATAGTACATCTTCTAAGTACGTTATGCATTTTCGGCGGTGTTCCGGCCTCCTACAGTGAAGAACGCCGCACACTAATGAGTCAGTCCGCCCTTGCTCCCGAAATGCATGTCGTCAAGTAAAAATCAATCTATCCATCTGTAGTATCCATCGAGTCCTCAGTCGACTCGGGCGAATTTTGCTTTCTACACGCTAATCTCTTCGCCTTCATCTCCAATCGCCAAGCCTGGATTCTCTCCTTCAGCTCAGTGTGCGGAATCACATCCTCGATCTTGAGAGGAGCACGGTTGAAGAGGTCGGTCGGGTCGCTCAGCAAGTGACTGCGAATGGTACTGTAGTCGATGACTTGCCTGCTGGTGGGTAAGATGACTGGGTTGGTCATGACGGTTGCCATGATGGGATCCAGGAACCTGAGAAGGGTTAGCACGGTTGCGGATTTTCGGCGTTGACAATCAGGATCCAAATAAAACAGTAGGATCACTCACTCATCCGGCGCGTCAGCGTCATCCTCGTCATTCATATCTTCAAGTTCCTTCGCTCTCTTGAATCGCTCCTTCAATTCGTCCCACTTCTTCAAATCATCTCCCGACTTGTTCGTCTTGGTGGCTAAGATCTTAGAAGCTCTGTCAAAGTTCTCTGGCTTATAAGAACGTCCATCCTTTGCCACAGCCTGGATAAAATTTTCCGACACTGATAGGTTGATATAGATGTCGATGAATTCGCCAAGAAGCTCCTTAGGGCGGAACGAGTACTTCTTTTCCATGTCGGCAACTTTCAGGTTGACTGACTTGGGTCCAACGAGGGTATCTATTGTGTAGTCAACCATTGCGGCTACTCGATCGACAATTTCAGGCATAGTGAATGAGGCGCTCAGGGTTCCCGTGAACATCTTCATCATCGAGACCGTCTCGTTCGTCAGCTGCATGTATGACTGGGCCTGAGAGTCTGCTGTGCGAAGCTCCTCCTCCTTTGCGGCTCGCTGCTCAGCATTCAAAGAACTGGGACTTTGAGCCAACTCTGCTTGGAGGTCGTGGATCTTGGGAAATTTAGTTAAAGCTTCGTCCAACACATAAGTTGCATCGTTCAAAAGCAGGTTGACAAATTTGAGGAAGAAATCAATGTTTGTCCTGATGAAAGATCAGCCATGTCAGATTCAATACAAGGTCCTTTGCACTTACTTGCTCTCCTGTGAGAGTCTGTCCTGATACACCTTATTGGGCCAGATGCATTTGATGACTTGAAAGATCTCATATCTGATGTTGAACTTGTCGTAGAACTGAGTATGTGCTCCCGTAGACTCAACCTCTGAAGCAGTGTCAGCTGGTATTGGTAACCAAGGGTCGTTTTCAGGCATACCAATGTAAAACTTCATCAAAGCATGCAAGAGGTAATCGTTCGCAAACGTAAGTCCAAACAACTGATCGCCGAGGATACCCTTCTTGAGATGGTACAATGGCCAGGTACCATGGAACAGAACGGACACCAATTTGGCCTTCAAATACGGATTCTTGATGTACTCTGAATTAGTCAGGAAAGTAATGCACAGTGAAATGATTTCATCGCCAACTGCTGAAATCATAACATCTGGGACGTTGCTATTTGGTGTGAGCTTGAACTGAGAAGATTCGAAGTTCAGGGGCGAATGCTTACCGTGATATGAAATTGAAGTTTCCAACGACAAGTTCAAGGAAGTATTCCGGAAGGAACTTGAAAGCCTCTGGCTGCTCGGCATTCATTGGTAACCTGCGAAGCAATTAGTGACATTATTGGTCTCGAGGCAGGTCTAACCCACTTAAGTGTCTTATCAGGCTTGTAGTCGGAAGCTGTAGCGGTCCTTAGAAGGAAGACTGTGACAACTCTCATAAATAACAATGACTTTGCTTGCATCCCCTTGTCCAGCAAGGCGCCTTCAAGGGCGTATTTGAGTGACATAGACTTCTCAAGAGTCTCGTTGAATTTCTTGATATGGGCATCGACCTGAGCCAATTGTACGGGGTGCTGTCTGGATCAGTACAGGAAATCATAACTTGACATAAAGCACTTACACCGGTGATCTTGGCACGCTCTGCCTCCATCTGAGCTAGTTTATCAGTCAAGTACTTGATATCCTTGTCGATATCCTTGAGCTTATTATTGGTTGCCTCGGAGCCGTAATTGTGTGCAGCAAGAGTCAGGAAGAAGACCTCAGAAATGAAGTTTGAAGATCCGGAAACTTCGCTGCTGTAAAACTCGTCGGAAGCATTCTGGTCGGCGTTCAGCTTAGTCTCATCTTTGATATCAACTCGTGGCTTTCGCTTCAAGTAATTAACATCAATTCGGTCCACTTTTGAGAACTGGGAGTCCATGAAGGGATCGCAGAGTCCATCAAGAACCACCGTAACATTCAGCAAAAAGCCGTCCGTCGACAATTGTGCTGCGTCTGGCCGTAAAGCACGACGCATATGATTAGAATTAACAATATATGCGAACCAGTCCAAAGTCCTATTCTTTGATTCGGGGCTAGCTCGAACGAAGAGATTGATGATTTCGAGGAGGTCATTTTGGTGGGCGCGCAATGTCAATCGCAGGGCTTCTTGTGAAGTCTGAATGTGTCGCTTGTCCAATGTCTTTGGAGCGGCAAAATACTCTTTGCAGACCTCCTGTTGAAGAGGGGAGATTCTGAAAAAGGGCCCTAGGAGAGTGACTCTCTCGATACCTGGAGCAGTTGTTTTGGGAATGAAGGACTCATGTCGAGCCATGGCATCAACAATCTTCGGGAATTGACACAGCAACTTCAGAGCCTACAGAGGCATTAGCAATAGACAAGATGTGAGAAGTGTGCCTCCTTACCTGCATATATGGCTTGTAATTACCGCTCATAGTCATCGTCGAAAGCTGCAAACTGAGGCTCTTAACCGTCTTCATTATAACAGACTGTACCGACTCGTCATCATCATTCCACCGAGCAATAGCTTCTGTCAAGAAGTCTGGACTAATGCCTTTTTCTTCTCCGGTTTCCATCAAGAGGTACGGGGCCAGAGAGTCAGTTTGAATATTTGGTTCACGTCTGAAGAAAGGTCAGTCTTTTCTTAAATCCATACATATTTCACTGACCCAAATAGTTCTGGCATCTCCACGGCGAACAAGCAGTTGCTCATGCATAATCGCCGAGCTTCCTTCAAAATTACATCCTTTGCACCTGTATAGCCTCTCAGAGCCTTCATAGCCTTAGTGACCCGCTTCCAGCTGGGCAACAGGTAGTCCAACACAGATTTATTGTGGGGAATAGCCGTGCATGCTTCCATAAGGGCAGAGTCCAGTTTCTCCTTTGTCAGCATGATCGGAGCACTCTCTTCGTCCAACTCCGCTCTGAGATTCTTCAAGTATATGAGACGGTGGTTCGCGGAATCGACTTTATGGTCGGGATCAAGTGTGATACGGAAGATACTCTCTAATGTTGAGTGCTCCCACTTCGCGATCGAATCGTCACTGGCATGCTCTTTTTGGGAAATCTTCCGGGGAACCGTGATGTTCTGCGCGTCTGATTCAGCTCGACTTCTCTTCAACTGTCCAGTTGGAGAAGAAGATCTTGCAGTCGGAGCAGCACTCACGTTCTGTGGAGTGACACCCATCTTTGTGAAGGGGTTGTCAGAGGATGTGGAGGTGGATGCTGGTTCTTTCGAGACCTCGATCTTAGGCTTGGACTCGACAACAGGAACTGTCATTCCGGGGCAGACGGAGGGAGTAGGAGATGAAGAGGTTCCGTTCTCTGACTTCTTTCGCTGATCTGGTTTCGGAATCGCGCCACCAGAGAGCTTCTCGAGACGTTGTCGACGGATCTGAAGACCCCACCTGTTAGGCCTCGACTTCAGCAGCATGGTTTTTTGGGCTTACCTGGTCCATCTTCTCCTTGTCTGGAGCCTCTGGAGGGCCGGGGGGTTGCTGTCCGTTATCCATGATTGATTTGTCAGGATATTTTGTGGATGAAGACGGCTGAGTTGTTTTACAAAAGTTAGTGCAGCCTTGTGGTTGTAACGTTAAAAGGCGAAGCGTTATCGCTTCGCTAATCGGAGTAATGCAGGGGTCCGAGCTCTCGAAGCTTCTCTAGTCCAAGATACACAGCGCCCGTATAAGCAACAATGTCCGCCGAATCGCGGCGATTTACAGTGAGATTGTTTACTAATTGTGCTTGATATCTTTTTGTGTGTTCTGGATGTAGGTTATTCTGCAGCTAGCGAGAGAAATAGTCTCGCGTACCTCTACAACTGAATTTGATATCTTGGACTACTTTTGGACCTACTTTATATGAACCAATGGTTTCGCTTATGAAATTATTTGGGAGAGCCACTCTCCACGATCACTAAGCAGAAATTCAAAATAAATGCGTAGAGGCTTGAAACCGTGACCCTGAGAGCATTTCAATTATGAAGCTCAAAAGCTACCGCTATGAAACCCCGCCATCTATATCCGATGAATGTTGCATCCCCAAACGCCATGCTACTGAAACCACAACCCAAGCTTGTACAATGAATGTGATCCCAAGTCCGATTTACGGACCTCTCATCTGACTCATGGCGTCTAATCTCTTACAGCTCTTCATTTCCATCTTTCTCGCCCTTTGGACCTTGTCCATATCCGTATAAAACCATCCTTGTGCTTGTTGTATGAGTTCCTGCCTTGCTGCGTCTTCTTGCTGGCATTCGATATTCAGTCTCGAAATGTAGTTGACCTCTGCCGTCTGATCGAGCTTTGAGAATTGAGAAGGCGTGTAGTTCTCCACTTCTATGGGATTGATGAAATATTCAACCTTTCTCCAAGGCGTAACCCGATGTACTGTATGAGGTGGAACGGCATTATCAAATCGCATTGAAGGGCCATTGGCTGAGGATCCAGATCCAGAAAAGAGCGAGGAGAGGATCGGTAATATCAGGATAAACAGGAGGGGCAATAGGCCCATGATCGTCGACTGAAGTGATGCAGGAGGCTCATCAGGCGCATTTGGATCCCTAGGTCTCCTTCGCGGTCTTGCTCCACCAAATTGATGTACTCTGATTCCCGGTCCTCCTCCCATATTAAACACGAATTGTGGCCCATCAAATCCACCACCTGTAGAAATGTCAGCATAAGTCCTCAAATTCGGACATTTCAACCTTACCCATACCACCAAAGGGTCCTCCAAATCCACCACCCATTCCGCCACCAAAGAACCTATTAAACATCTCTTCCGGGCTTATCTCTTCTTCCCACATGCCTTGACCACCCGGACCACGCCCACTCGGTTGTCTGTTCGCAAAACCAGAAAACGGACTCTGCTGCGGCGCGCCTCCTCCAAATCTGCTATCCGGATCACCTCCAAACTTATCGTACTTTGCTTTCTTGTCCGCATCGCCCAAGACTCCAAACGCACGACTGACCATCTTGAACGCCTCATCCGCATGCTCGTGCCCATTCTTATCCGGATGCGTCAACAGGCTCAATTTTCTATATGCCTTCTTGATCTCTGCATCTGTGACCGACGTCTTGACCGATTCCAGGCCAAGAATATCGTAGAAAGCCGTGGGCGAGCATTTCCGCACTCTCAGAACTGCGGCCTTCTGCTCAACTGTGTATTTCCTGTCCTGATTTCCCTGATTGTGGTCTCGCGATTTGGCCGTGCCATTCGATTTCGCATCAGAACCGGATGCAGTTGCTGCGGGCATTGCGCCGCTGCGTGTTCTCTTGATTGCTCAGAAAATTGAGGAGGGCGCGAGTCTGCGGGCAGCGAGTTTTTCGTGCAATGGATATGGCTGGACAGCGACGGGGGCGTGATGTTCGAAATGGCCACGATTCAAAGTAATATTCCAGTCGATATGATGCTCATTGTTTGTACGGTAATGCTTTCGTCTGTTGTGGAAGTTGTAAGTAAATTTGCAGGGATGCCCATATGTCATGCACGTGATTGACTAGGATTGCGATGACGACGGGAATATTTTGGTGGTGAGGAACACCTGACGACTTTGAGAGAACATTGAGTCTACAAACATCTGTCGTCCGCCAAGATGTCCTCCAGAGAGAAAGAAATACAAAATGCCCAAAAGACCGCAGTCTCTTATGCTATGGACTGGGGCAGTACGTCTAATCTGCCAAACCCAGCACTTTCAAGGTCTCTGCTAACTCACCTTCCAGAATCACCTCTCCCTCCAATACTCCTTGCAACCCTGGTAACTGCTGTTCACGCGCGGCCGTTCCAATCACTGCCTATGATTTTCCCACCGGTTTTACTCCTCAGTACATATCTGAACCTCTCCCAATTCACCATTGATTCTGCCGGAGTCACTGCTGCATGGTCTGGATTATATCTACTGCTAGCGTCGCGGAGGAAGGTCGCTGGTGCGAGTTTCAGTACGAGGCTGGGAAGGAAATTTTCAGCGAGGGGGTTCACGAGAGGAAGCGCTATGGTACTTGCTGGGGCAAATGTGGTTGGCTGCGGGATCACTTATGCATTTGGGAAGCGGACAAAGGAAGAGGAGGAGAGGAGGAATGCGAAGAACAGACCCAATCCTCAATAAGATCGCGTGGGAATGTATTATATGTACGAATCACGGCGCGATGGACTGTACACTACCGGCCACAGGGTCACAAAAAGACGGATTGCAAGTCGTTGATGAGGAAGTCATTTTGATTGTTATACAAATCTAGAAATGACAACACTGCCCACTCGTTCAGAGTCCACATGCATCGTTCTGTCTGCCGATGCATATACCCAACCTAATTCCCATGCTATGTGTTCATTAAACTCCGTTGCGTCCGGCCTTTGCGCACTGCATTACCGACGACTTTATATACTTGTGCTTTCCATAACTCCCATATGAGCAAGCGTCTCTGGCGACCAATACCCGAAACTCTTTGTGTGGTAGCGTTCGCTCCCAAATATCTATCTACCTCCCTCCCAAAAGAAGAACGTCATTAGCCAGATCAAGAGGACGATCGCGGCGAAAAGGATAAGTCGAAACTGTCTGTGTCGAAAGCGAACCGATGATGCAGGTTTGGCGATTGGCTTGACGAAGAGTCCTTGGAGGTTGGAGGTTTGATACTCGGTGATGTACTTGACATCGCAGTCTCGAACTTTTGGTTCAGCGTGCCCGCGATACTCATTCAGGATGGATTCTATTTCCCATCCTGTGACATGACGAAGGACAGCCACAGCACAGCCAGTTCGATGCTAAAATCAGATTAGTAAAGGTCGAGAGGAATCAGAGATCTTGGACTTGCCTTTCCATGATTGCAGTGGATCAGTATAGGATAATTGTCCTGATCGAGTACAATCTTCTGGATAGAAATCATAACAGATCCTGGAATGTCGTTCTTCGTTCCTTCCATGTCGATGACCTTGTGAGTGATGGCGTTGTTTTTCATGAAGGCCGAGAAGTCCTCCGGAAAGGGATCCATTTTGACAAGAGACAGAACGGTTTTGAGGCCTAGACATTCGAGATACTGGAAGTCTTCGGACATAGGGAAGCTGCTGCGAAAGACTTAACGGGAGTTAGCCATTGCCTTTCTAGAAAGTCTCGGGAGTATAGGTGCAGGAAAGGAGTAAAGATTGCTCGTTTGGTCGAGTGTTGGGAGTAAACGGAGTACAGGAGGTGAAACGAGTTGAGATGGGGAAGCACAAAATCAAAGAACTGTTTATGCTCACTGCTCCCCGGAAGGACGACACCGAAGTTGATAGGACGGCCATCCACCTTGGCTTTGGTTGCGTGGGCAGCAGCTTGGAGCGTCCTGACCACTGTGGAATTGTAAGCGAATGATCCTCCCAAGACGAGCACGCGACACATCAAAAGACTTAAGGGTTGAGCCCTCGGAATTGAAAAATGCGAATGAAATTGGAGAATAATGCTCACCTTGCTTCTCCATGTCGTCCAACGATGTCGGAAATATCGGAGACAGTTCCTTTCCAATGTTCACGGTCGGGAATCTCAAGACCTCGACAGTAGCGGAAGAGATACTAGTCTCCTGTTGTGGTATGTACTTCTCCTTCTCGTCCCCCATAAATTGTTGCGACTCGAGTATCATCGCTGCAGCTGCCATGATTTGCTGCTGTTCGTCGAATGCTCTCGTGGATCTCCTCGAAACTTTTGTCGTTCGTGCCCTTTCGAGCATGCTCCTCCGCTCGACCTCGATTCCGGAGTTCGCTGAAGAAATCGTGATAATTGCGACTGTGATGTATTTTGGTCCGATAAAATCTCTATCCAAGATTGTCCTGGAACGAAACCTCAAAGGAGGCCACGATCGTGGTGTTCAATGCCGGTTTGGACGTTCATGGTGCTCGTTGGGGGGTTACGCAGGAGCAGGTGTGTGGGGTGAGTTGGTGAAGGAGGGAAAGAGAAATTGGTTCTCTGCTCGGAGGTTTTGTAGGCGTGCGTAGGGGAATCGTGTAGTCTCATGCCTAGACGTGTTCGGTCCCAGAAATTCGAAAATGAAAGAAGTTGAGAGTGTGATGAAGTCAAGCGTGGGCCGGCGTGACCGGCTAGTTGGGACTTGACCAAGCTGACCTTGGCAGGCGGCAATAGCTTACTGGTACCACGGACTTCAGGAGAGGCAATAGAGCATGTGCTATACTTCCTGTCTGCCTCGAGGAGCATTTCGTATAAATAACAGGTGAAGTTGACTCATGGATGAGGCTGAGCTGGTGGATTGAGTGGGCGTGATGACGATCTCATGATCCTGGAGGCGAATTCCCTTTTGGAAGGCTCTGAGACAGAGAACACGGTTCCCGCCCAATTCGGCTACACAGACACTCTGCGAGAGGAAAAACTTTATTTCAAAATTCCAGAGTCTTAAATCTGCCTACTATTTGATTTCGTGATTTTGTCTCTGAGACTTTGTAGGCCAACAATTTCCGAACTAGGTAGCTGTGCAGGAGTTCGCACATATACTTCTAATTGAGCACCAAGTCTGCCAAAGTGGACCCGTCGACTTCTAACATTTCAATCACTCCCGAGGGACTCAGATTTCGCAATACCGATCCATCATCATTAGGTCCGCTTTAGAGTGATACTAATAAACTGGCAGCCAAATGAATAATGCTAACGGCAAAGATTTCGACAATAGATTTGCTGTTTAAGATTTTCGAGACGTCGAAGGATCCAGGGTGCAGTGGAGCTCCTCAAAATCTGAGAAGAGTAAGAGCATCGAAGACTTCGGTGATACCGATGCCCACGACAAAATGCGGAGCCTTTCTCCCTCCCTTATCCTCAGCTTCCATGAGCCAAGCAAGTCTGCGAGCTTGCCGCGCTGTAAAAGCAAATTCCCAGGTACTATCCAAAAATTCGTGCAAGTAACGTAGATTTCCACTAGCAACAAAAAAACATACGAAACCACGAAAATGTTCTCAACTCCTTACCATGACTACAGTTTCATGAAGTCTAATGTGTTATAGAATATGGCCGACGAGTCAGGAAGAGTCTCAAGAGCTGTAGAATTACGTTCTCATTGCTACATTGGGACTTACTGACTAACGCCAGGATATCAATGTCTGCATCCCCAAACTACCCGTGTAGGCTATAAAAAGCCACAAGGATAAACGCCCACTACAGTGCCCCTTGAATCAATGGAATGGGAGCCGATAACCGGCCCACATCAATCGTTCACTCTCGTCATTCTCGTTTTGGAGATCTCCTAAGACTGGCGAACTCTCTCGCCTTGGTGTCTCACATGCTCTCGATCGTCCATCTGCCTTGGGTCCCCCTTGTAAATAGTTGAAAGTGAATGACGGCAGAACAGGGAACGACAACAGTCATAAATTTGATAACAGTCTATAGCCAAAGAAATCCCCAAGGTCTCTGATCAAAGCTGCCCACGACCGAATCTAGTGCCCCTTCCTGGTGAACAACTTTCATGAGTTGAACCTCCCTGCGATTTTGTCTCCTTCATGGCTCGGCTTTTCTGGAATTAAAAGTTTCTGAGGTGCGTTATCAGATCATGGAGATCATGGAGATCATGGCGAAAGGGCAGATATCTTGGCATTTATACAAGACGATCATGCTGGTGAGGGCCAAACTTAACATGGGGAAAGGCATTGCCGACCAAGAGTAACCGCGACCTACCATTAGAGAAGGTATGATTGATGATGGTACATATGCAGAAAGTGGAATACTCAAAAACTAGATTCAAACTGAGCAAAGATATCGGCAAGAACGATCAGCATCAAATTGAAGATGCATAAAATGTGCTAATTGAAAGCTATGAGAAAGAGTAGAAAGTATCAAGAACTCCAAAACATTTCATGGAGCATGGGTACTCTTCCATCCGTACTCAGGATGGAAGCTCTTGAAATGTACTATAGCTTAGATCAGAATGGTGAGTAGCCCGATCAACGTAAAATATTTCCAACATCAAAGTCAAAAATATCCACAGAGAAGAGATTTTCACACCAAGATTTGGAACTACTCGCTAGTCGAAAACTGGGAAATCGATTTGTGCACATGTGGTATCTATTCTACAATCCTGTAATGCGACGACGATGTATGCAACGAACTCCCGGACTCCCCTCCCAATTCAATGGTATCCAATGGTGTCTATTGATACCACATCAAATATGCAACGAAAGCAACACAGGCAACCAAGATGCCCATACCCCATGGTCCTAGCTTTGGTCTCGGAGAGGCCTTCTCCTCATCCTCTGCGCTCAATTTCCAACTCCCTAAAAGATCTGCGAGTTCATCTCGGTCTGGGTCCGGTCGTTCGGGTGGAAAAAAGCGTTGGGGAGCTATCTCTATCTCAATGCGCTCACGACTAGTGGCTTGATGACTATATATGCGGGAATTCTCGATGGGAACCTGGCGGTTGGTCTGGAAATAGTTCTTCTTGACCTCTTGCGAGATGGTTCGCAGGGCAGGCCTGTTTGGAGGATTGAAGATCCGATGTGCCGGAGATAGCGGTTGCGCAGGAACGTGAAACCAGAAAGCGCCTGGCTGATCCGTGGTTGGGGCTGCATTGAACGACGTATTGTTCCGATCGGGTCTAGGTCGGGGGTTGAAGGCACGGTATTTAGATTGGCCGGGCACAGGTTCCCATTCCATAGGTTCAGCACCAGACGAATAACTTGGATTTTGGAAAAGAGGTCTGTGCTGAGCCTATCGAATGGTCAGCTCAAAATATCTTAGATATTTAGGTATCTCTCCCCTGTAACTTACTTGAGGTTGTTGCTGCATGCCGCGATCCATAATGCGAGATCCGGAAAGTGGTATGTTGTTCAAAGTGTTCAACATCGTATCACTCGGACTCTCGCTTCTCGAACCGGGTCCGACATTTTCGAACTCAATTGGTCTCGATTGCCAGACCTTGTTAATATCCTTCTTCTGCGAGTGGTATGCCTTCCACGCCAACTACAACATATTAGCATAGGAGCCTCATGATTTTGGAAGGACACATGCCAGAGGTATAAAGAACAGCATGATAGCATGCATAGCGAAAGTCTGTTCAGCGAGTGGATCAGATAAATAGCCCATGCTCATCCAATCGTAACAAGCTGCGTAGAAGACCAATCGAATTGCGAGAAGGGTGTAATATAAGGTGTAGTACTGTTGAGTACCCTTGATATGTCTGGTAAAGCCATTGTGGTGTTCTCTGAAATATGGGTTCCACCAAAAGGTCATGATACCGGAGACGAGTGAAGCATGGGTCCAGAGTGAGGAGGTTGAGATCGTGATCATGTAGACCAAGAATGTTCTGAGAGAAGCGGGGAGAGCGATTGTGAACAATGGTATGATGAGGCTGTTCTCGTTCATTCCGGTCGTCGTTAAGGCCATGAGATCCCACATAAACTGCCCTCCAATGCCGAAAAACCAAAGGAGAGTCGCCAAACCAAGGACAAAGTTGAGGACTGGAGTGCGTGGCACAACTTTTCGGTTTCGAGTCTTTGCCAGCATTCGTCCTGCATGATCTGCCTTTGCAATCTTGCTGGATTCGCGAATGCGCTCTTCGACCATCGGCTTGCAGTCTTCGCAGAGTTGGGGATGTGACTTCTCGAAGTCGTTCTTGGCCTTGGCGAATTGTTTTAGCTTTTGCTTACGGGAAACATTTGGATCTGGATCCTCTTCGTAGCCGGCCAACCAAGAGGTTAGGAGGTGTTGGTTTCTCAGACAAGTGTTACAGAAGACGGAGGTGTTGGAGGTTTGCGATTCATGAATGACCGGAGGGTCTGCTCTAGGTACAGCGTATTTGAGGTCGGTGGGGGCAGGAGTGAGGGTGGGAACAGCAGGATCGGCGACCTCGCCATTCTATTGAAGATGTTAGTCTATAGTTCTGCTTCAGTGCGCGTGGAACATACATCATCTAGCCAGTTCATGGAGTCGCATTGAGTGCACAACCACTTTGTAATACCGCCGTCGTATTGGATGCCGGACTTCTTGTTGCAGTAGAAGCAGACAAGTCTCTTCCCAAGGAGTTGAGCCATGTGTCCATGACTTGAAAAGGTGCCGGAAGGCTTTCGTTCGATGACTCGGCCGTTAGAAGTCTTGTTGTTGAAGGTGATGGAAATTCAGATACCCCGTCGTAGCGAGGTGTGACGTGCAGCTGCACGGATATTCTGGTTCGCTTGTGGCTTGGTGTGGAAGGCGCCAAGAAGGCTGGAAGTGGATTGTGTTTCTGAAAGGAGCTTGAGAAAAGTTCGCGATGAAGTGTGAATATGATGGAAAAGTTGGAAAGTTCTGGATGGGAGAAGAGTTATTCATTTGTTTACTTTCCAGAAGTTCCTATTGTCCCCCCGCAGCGGTGAAAGTAATCTTACAAATCTTCGAATTTCGTTGCTATTGTCCTTCGAGGAGGCGCGGCGGCCGAAAGGGGCAAGCACCGCAGGAGCGAGCACAACTGGAAACTGGATATGAGACCGATCAAGAGGCGGGACGGGAAGAAAAACGGGGCGGAGGGTTCATGAGATGAGAGCTTGAGGTTGATATTTCCAATGATCATTGAAATTTTGCGGCAACGCACCAACCAAGACTGGTATCGAGTTATCAGACAGCATGAAAGGTAAGATTGTGACATATATGAAAGCCACATTTCGTATAAGACTCTGATATGTGTAAAGCTGGGTCTGTGAAGAGTTCGAATGAATAAACCAAGTACTAGTATAATGTCCTCCATTCTGTAAAGCTGTATCAGTCCTTTCGGTATGAGCACTATTCTCAGAACGCCGTTACCTTGTCAAAAAAAAAGCAAAAAAAAAGAAAGGAACAGAATAATAATAATAATAATAATAATAATCTAGATCTGTTGGAATCAGCAGTTTTCAAAAAACTTACCTGATGTTCCTCTCCAAACAACCTCATTCTCAGGTTTAGCGCTGATTGGCTTGGCGAGGCTATGCGAGGCTATCCTACGCGAGGACAGATTCCATTTGCAGATGGTCGCAATTGATGATCTTCCCAAATCGCTCACGATGACCAAAAAATTATGGCTGGTCGTTGTCGTGACCTTGCTTGTGGGTCTTCCTTGCATAGCTTTTGTGAGTATTGTTTTCAGAATTCGAGGTCAGCGCTAAAGCTTCTTGTAGCTTCGACTGCAATACCTACGCGGTGCGAGGTTTGAACAAGCACGCAGAAGATGCGCAAAGGACCAGACCTCACGCATAGTTGTAGTCCTTGGATCAGGTGGCCACACTGCTGAGATGATGTCGTTAGCTGGGAAAATCGACCCTACTAGATATGTTCATCGAACATACGTCGTGTCCTCAGGTGATTTGTTCTCAGAAGGGAAAGCTACAAAGATCGAGAAGGCAATTCAGTCAAGGTTCTTGCCAAAAGGAGACTGCCCACCAAAAGTAGGAGAGACCCATTCAATCACCGGAAGATGGGATCTCAAGGTTGTCCCTCGAGCGCGGGAGATTCACCAGCCACTTTATACTGCGCCGGTCTCGTCTGTTCGATGCTTCTGGGAATGCCTTCAAGTCTTGCGCACGGACTTGAAGATGTCCGAGTCTGGACCTCGCGAGTATCCAGATGTGATTCTCACGAATGGACCAGCTACAGCCGTCATGGTTATACTGGCTGCTCTCACACTTAAGTTCTTCTTCCTAGCGCCAATTTGGAGCATGAAAACAATCTATGTAGAGAGCTGGGCAAGGGTAGAGAGTCTGAGTCTGAGTGGGAAGATTCTCTCATGGCTTGACATATGCGATGAGTTTTGTGTTCAGTGGGAGTCGTTGGCCGAGAAGATGAGGAAGACTGGGGCAAGAGTGCGCTATGAAGGCTGTCTCATCGATCTTGATGAGCATCTATGGGATAGTGCATGATAGGAACCATGTAGCATGCGAACATGGACTAATCTGCCTCTTTCGCAAAACATATTCTTGAAAATTCTGTTTGCTTAGTGACATTGTGCTCTCCTATTTGAGAACTTCACTTATCTCTGCCATGCCAAGTTTTGCTGGCAAGTCATGATAGCATTATCAGCGAAGTATTGACCCAGAAGCCTTTATACGCATACAAGTACAACATATTGTACATCCTATATCCCCAAAATTCATCTCGTTTTCTGTTTCATACCACACCTGTCGTCGCTTCTTCTTCTTCAGCCTCCTCTGCACTGTCGACGTCGGCGTTTGGGTCAAAGTATGCAGTATCTCTGTTTCTCTCAATAGCCTCCACCTCCTTCGTAGCCCACTCTTTCCAGCGTTCATAGGTCTGATCTTCCAGTTCCATCCCAATCTCTAGAGGCCCCTTCCCGAAATAAGCTCCGGTCCACATTGCTTCTTCCTTTGCGACCCGACGCTCGACTTCCTCCTCATGCCGCAGGGCATAGAACTCCTTTCGGGCTATATCATATGCCTGAGCCTTAGTTATACCAGGAGCGTTGTGCATAAGCCATAATTGCCTTTGGACAACACTAGAAAAACTGTCAGGTTGGCGTTCATGAAGATGACATGGGATTTGCCTTACCACTCGCCATTCAAAGGCCTTCCTGGCTGCTGTATCCTACTCCAATCGTCCGTATGCGCATCCGTGCCAAAATTCTCCAAAACAATGCGCGGTCTTGCCAATTCCCAGGGATGATCGCTATAGAACTCCTTCCGTAGTCTATCTTCCTCGTACTCGATCGGTTGTGGTTTAAACATCTTGCTTGGCTTCCGTACTCGAGATTTGGGGCCGCCCGTCCGGTGTTGAACAGGTTGTGTACGAGTGAGCATCTCTCCTGGAGGGACTGCTCCGATGATCTTGTACCATGGCGGCGCTTGACTTATACTTTGTGATTCGAGAAGGAGAGTCGCGGTTTGATACACCCGTGAGGGCTTTAAATTGAGACCTCTCATGTTGACAACTCCACAAGCTGCGGATAAGATTAAATTCTGCCTTCCTATAATCAATAGGTGAATGCTGTACTCACAGGAAAATTGACTCGAGAAGTGCTGTCTGGCGTTCAGAAGTCACGACGATGTAGACTCGGAAGAAGCCGACAAAAAAAGAATCCCTGTCGGATACGTCGCAAATCTCCAAGATTTCTGGAGGCACGAGAGCTCGACCATCAACAGACTCGGCATCGGCACAGTGCTCCAGCACGTCAACCAACAAATTGTCAGCTCCAATGCCTCTGCAGAGACGGTGACAAGAAGGTCATAAGGGGCAACATGTCAGACGGCTCATGTCCGTCTTTTGCAGCAAACCCCCCTCGAAGAGCGGATCCATCATCTCGAAAGTAGCTCCTCGACAGGTACTCCCATTCTTATATCCGGCCGAGTTCAGTAGAAATCTCCGGCCGCGAGCTCGTCGCACCCGGGAGACTGGGCAGATGCTTTCGAGCCCGATTGGATTGGAATCATGGTTTATCAGCTTCCTTGTGACTGCTGGCCGTTGCCACAAGCATGCCGCAAGGCCTCTACAGCCTTCGAGCTTCTTTACATCCCGGAGGCCAGATATATCGAAACGACAAACTTACAGCATTGTGTTTCGACGACGCCAGCATACCCGTGCTGCACACGCAGAGGAGGAAGAGGAGTCCGCACAACCTAATACCACACGGGAAGAGCTTATGGCTTTGGTGGATCAGTACAGCGGCGACTCATATACGGATCAACTTCCTCTGCTCGAACCTCCGAGGCTATATCAACCGAGCGACGGCCCTCATCTCACTGTCTCTGACAGAGAAGAAGATGAGTGGCCTCCTCCCTTTCGTGCATGGCACGCCAATGCCGAGACGAAATTGAAGCTGCGAAATCTTAACCTTGCTCTGCGAAAAGCGCCTGAAGATCTAGACAACCTTTACCGGCTTTACAGGGAGCTCCCCGAGCCTCGAGCTCCGTACCTTGAATCGAAGATGCGGCACAAGCTGCTTCATTGTTTATCCGTGGTCGAAAAGAAAGACGAGCATTCAATGCTTCGATATCTTTCTATCGTCGACGATATGAAGGGAACGGCCATACCTCTAAACACAGCAGAATGGACGAGTGCCATTTCCTTTGCAGCTCGCTATGTCGCAAAATCGACAGAAGTTGAAGTCGAGGCTGCCTTAGTTATGTGGAGAGAAATGGAGCACATTGCAGGAGTCCGAGGGAACGATGCCACTTTCAACGTGCTCTTCGATGTTGCATGTAAGGCTGGTAAATTTACTCTGGCCGAAATGATCTACAGGGAAATGGAGTCTCGCGGTTTCGAGTACACTCGATACCACCACGTCAGTCAAATTTTCTATCACGGGCTCATGCGTAACGGAGACGGTGCTCGAGCGGCATATAAAGCACTGGTTGAGGTTGGCGAGATGGTCGACACTGTTGTTCTGAACGCGATGATATCTGCTCTGATTCGTTCTCATGAGCCGCATGCCGCGTTGAACGTGTATGAACGAATGAAGAACGCATATCTGGAGACCTCAGACGCAAAACTGCAACACAAGGACTTCAGACAACGCCGTTATATTACTAAGGTCCTAATGAAGTGGGCTAAAATTGCGAAGAACAACCAAGAACAGAGGGAGGGGCTCCAACAAAAAACCATTATGGCCCCGGATGTTCACACATTTCGAATTCTGGTCAACTTTTTTGCGGTTCGAGCCGGAGAACTTGATATAGTGGCAATTCTTCTTGATGAAATGAAACTGTTCAAGCTTCCTCTCCATGGCGCCTTGTTTCTTGCCCTCATCAAAGGCTTCGCGGTTCATGGCGGCATTCGATATACAGAGTGGACAGAATCGCGGCTAAAAAGTGTGTGGAAGACTTTCCTCGACGCACTTGAGGATAATGCGGAGCGATTGTATATGTCGCGATGGACTGCCGTGTGGGCGCTCAGGGCTTTTGCGAAGTGCTCGGGAAAGTCGGAGATCATTGCTGCCTGGGAGGAGATCAAGAAGAGATGGGATCCAACCGAAGAAGATTTAGATTTTGTATTGTTGAATTTGCGACAACTGCTTGAAAGGAGGGATGCAGATAAGAATCAGGACGACTGGGTGCTAAAGCCCGTGTAAATATATGTGTATATTGAATGAGATATAAAGCATATCTCCGAGAGCAGAAATTGAAGAGTACATCAAAGCATAATGCTCTGGTCTTGAAGCCTGTGGAACCAGCTACCTCCTTCCTTCTGTCTGTTTGCCCTCCGGACATCCGTTATTCATCATCCTACCTTTTCACTCATTTGCCTTTTTCAATCCAGCTTCGTCCATTTTGAAACCATGAATGACAATAAAGGGTGCATCATGTGACCACGCGATTACGAACAACCCAAAGTTGACTTCACGCGTCTTCCACGGAAAACATACTGCCATCTTCGACAGAAAAATCCTTAACTCTGGCTATCATTCTCAAAACAGGTCCCGGAAGATCTATCAGACTCTTCATGATGGGAAGTCCCTCAATTTCGAAGGCTCCTAAACGGAAATTCGACCCCGATGCGCCCGTATCTCCGCCTCCGTTGAGAAGGAAAGTCCAGTCAATGACGACAAGTATGTTCTCCTCGCTCAACGAAGACAGAATCTCTTAAGCTGACTTTGTTCCTAGAAACTGCCGTGGCGTCTTTCTTCACTCCTACGTCTCAAAAGCCGCCTGAGAAAATCACATGGTCTGAAAGAGCGCCAAACGAAGATAGCCAAAGTACTCTTCTAGTGGGAAAATATGTACCGGCGAAAGACCCAGAGTCTTCCAGTGATCAGGGTACGAAGAGACGGAAGATTGCTGCTTTTGATTTCGTAAGTAATATATAGTCTCTACACAATCTTTGGTATTGACACGTATAGGATTCTACGCTCGTCGAGACCTCATCTGGCAAGAAATTCGCCTCAGGCCCGCAAGACTGGAAATGGTGGCACTCCTCAGTTCCTGGTGTCATGAAAAAGCTATACCTGGAGGATGGGTACAGAGTCGTAGTGCTCAGCAATCAAGCAGGCATGTCTTTGAAGCCTGATCCCAAAATCCCCAAGGCACACCAATCCCGACTTGCGTCCTTCAAGTCTAAGGTATCGACGGTCTTCGATCAGCTGGACATCCCATTAAGCATCTATGCTGCGACCGAGAAGGATATCTTCCGGAAACCTCGGACCGGAATGTGGACTGAGTTACTTGACGACTATGATCTTGCTCCTGGTGACATCGAGCTCGAGAACTCAATTTTCGTCGGCGATGCTGGTGGTCGTCACGCAAGTGATGATAGATCCAAGGACTTCTCCTGTTCAGATAGGTATGAAGTTTGGTAACCTTTTGTATACAAGCGTTTACGTGGCCTAGGAACTTCGCACACAACGTTGGCATCAAATTCCATACTCCGGAAGAATTCTTCCTGAAAGAAGCTCCCAGACCGTTCACGCGACCATTCGACCCTTTCCAGTACATAGAAACTACGGAGGCTGCGCCTGAAAGTAAGTCAATGTCACTCTACCATAGCCGCCAACTGACCGTCACACAGCGTACACCAAGACTAATGACTGCGATGTTGTCCTCTTCTGCGGCAGCCCAGGAGCCGGGAAGTCCTCATTCTACTGGAAACAGCTCCAGCCTCTCGGCTACAGGCGAGTGAACCAAGATATCCTAAAAACGGTACGTCTCACACATACAAAGTCTATACAACATTCGTCTGCACAGAATCTGATACTCGGGTAGCGAGAGAAGTGCCTCAAGGTCGCCAGCGAGTACCTCGAGGAGGGGGCATCCGTCGCAATCGGTACGTTACCTCTGTCCTCACACTGCATATATGACGTGCACACCCAGCCCCGATCTTTGACTTGATATCGGGTTTCTGATCACATTTCGTTGCATCTAGATAACACGAATGCGGACTCCGAAACTCGCGGCGCTTGGGTCAAGCTTGCGAAGAAACATGGAGTGCCTATTCGCTGTGTGCTTTTCACGGCTCCCGCTGCGGTCTGCGAGCATAATGATGTTGTGCGTGCGTTGAATGTTGTCGTATGTTCATTCCCTTCCTTGCTTCTTTTCCCAGTTCCCAACAATCTACTACCCTTCCCAAATCCCAACATAACGGACTTGTTCTATTTCCATGTTTACTACACAACATCTCATTTCAATATCGAAATGATAGCATGTGAAGCCTTCTACAATTTCTATCTCGATCTCAAGCTTGCTTGCTCATGGTGTGTCACACAACAGATGAACCCGGAAAAACGCGCCATCCTGCCCACTTTAGCGTTCTCGGGCTTCGCGAAAAGATATCAACCCCCGCAGCTCAGTGAGGGTTTCCAGGACATCACGGAAGTGTCTTTCAAGGTATGTATTTATTCTCCACTTTCATCTCATCTCTTGCCCTTGTTTCTATTACATGCTGTGAAAACTTGCTCTTGCTATTGCGAAGTGGCGTGATAGTGATGTGGATATGTGCATTTGACTGACAGGCTAGATGCAGTTCTCAGGAACCCCTGCAGAGAAAGAGATCTGGAGTCGGTATTGGACCTGAATCCAACTCTAGCTCTCCCAAAAATTTCTGCCTCGCTTCAGCTTGAGTGCCGGTTGTGTAAGTATGTACAAAGTAGGACTTGGTAACGAAACGAGAGACGATACGAAAAGGCTGTGCGGCTGGGCTCTGGATACAGGTACAGAGGCACAGAACATGATGAGATGGTATGGGATGGTGGTCTGAAGCGAATGGACGCGGGAGCTCCTTTCATCGGATCATCCATGCCATGTGCTGCGTGCTGCGCATGCCATGCAGTCATATCAATAGATACACATACAGAAGCCCAGGCACAGAATGCTACCGTGTCACGGGCAATTCCCAATCTCTATTTTCAATCTTGCTGCTTTGCACTGAACAGGATACGATCTCGATAAAATTCGATGATCGTTTGCGTGTGCATACCTCTTCACAGAGCAAGGCTATGATTGAGCATGTAACCATGTCACGGGAAAACTCCAAGCGCGTATTATTCAATCTTGCTGCACTGGACAGGATACCATGGCGTGCGCGTTCCTGGATACAGGGCAGAGCTAATTCTGAGGTGCCTCACTCTTACAGGGTAGAGCTCTGATGAGATAACTCTGTTACTATGCATGACTGCGAAACGTTGCTCTTCAGTCATCTTGTCGCATTTCTGTACCTCTCACAAGTTTTGAACCCAGCTGCACAGATGACAGAACACGAAGTCAGTAAGATTGAAACAACTTTCTCCGTCAGCGCGGAAGGCATTGCCTGCGGGATGTATGCTGTGCTCGAGGCAATGCCGGCGTGCGCGACCAGTCCAGCCCAGGGCGTTCTACGTTCAGCGAGGCATCAAGAGTGCAGCACGTCTTTCTATTTTAGCTCTGCATTCCCGATCCTTCATGGTACATAATATCAATAAAAGTTACAGTATGCTTACATCTTGAAAGTTCAAGGAAGGTTCGCCGACCAAGGGTTTGCCTATTAACTCTCACGGCTTACCGAATCGGGACGCCGGGGCTGGGGTTGCGCCTCACTCATGACTTGAAGATTTTGTTGAATCCACATCCACAATTATTCAGCCATAATCTCTATTATGTGCATCTGCAGCTGCGATACCGTTATACGCAGATGGAATGAGATGAGATAGATGAAGGCTGAGACTCAGGGACGCGGCTCCTGGGATTGGTGAGCTGTTGAGAGGTGGAACGTGATGCAGTAGTGAAGCCGCAACACGGGCAGGGAGATGCTTCCTTCCCGCCCCTCCATCAGAAAGCTGCCCCGCTGTCTGAATAACAATAGTAGCGTGGAAGGAAGCAAGATATGCGATCAGCCCGTTGCAGACGCGCGCTGAAACGTACGCGCAAATGAGGATGCCGCGATGGCGTGCATGCAGAGACCATGTCATCACGGTGCGCACGTTACATGGAAAATCTCCGTAGCATCGCCGCCTTGCCCTATGGTTGTGATAGAGTTCAGGTGAACCTCCATAGCTCTTGGTTTATGATGACGATGATGAGTTGAGCTGGTGTCCTCGCAGATGCCGCAGGAAATGCAATTCCGAGCCGAAGCACTCGGGGCCGAGTGAGGGGTCGGATCGTTCAGCATGCACACAGACTAGGACTTGAACTCGGGAGATGCATTTTACTTTCGTGCTCGGAGATTCAGCAGATCAAGGGAGGGAGATGACCTACAGCCCGTCGATGCGACGATGAGATAGTATTCTACGCATGAATTATGATGCTGGTGACGAGTAGTCAGTCGTCTGTGAGATCGCGTGACTAAGGTCCCTTCTATCGATTAGTTCTTGGAAGAGTCCAAATCCGGCTGTGCCTACAAAGTTTGAATGCGTACCACTGGGTTAAGGTTTTGATACTACCCGAACTTTCTCTCCGCACGCCAGGGCAAAGTAACGTCGACCGGAATAGGAAGTTGGAGGTTCAATTTTGAATTTGAGGAGTTTACTTTTGGGCTTGCGCAAGCCGTGACAGCAAATGAGGCACGAGAGGATCACGCAGTATCAGATGCAGATCGGGGGGTTAAGGAAAAGGCTTCTTTCCTCGCGCATCTCTGATTCTTTTCATTGCAGTTCTTTTTTTTTTTTTTTTTCCTGGGCTGCATTGTTTTGACAGAAGATTAGAAAATGATTACCTCACAGCGCTGATACTGGGACCAAGCAACGGCAATTGCCGCGCTATGGTGGAGGCTGCACATTTTTGCACGTTGTGGGTACTGGCGAAGGATCGTCGAAGGACGAGCTGGAAGAACTGGAAGAACTGGGGAGGTTGGGGTCTGGACCTCGCCGATCATGTGGCCTGCACTCTCGGGCCTAGCCCAGGAAACATTTGAGTCCTGCGGCTTCAGGGGAGCTTGGGTACTCTGTTCAGTGTGCTGCAGAGCCTACGTAACCCTCTTCAGCGACTTTGGAAGCCTGGAGAAGAGGAAAGGATCCCCCTCTCAGGTCCTTCTGCCATCCAAACATGCGCAGAAACACCGGACGCAGCCCCTTCTGGTGGCTGAGGCCTCTATTTTTGTGCTGAGGAACACTGGAGCTGCTGTAGAACTGACTCGCTGGAGGACCACAAAACCCCTCGAATCTATTGAAAACTCTTCACGGCAGCTGCATTCATTGCATAGAAGTATTCTAAATGTTGTGCTTGTGACATCAGAAGCAATAATTTGCAATTCTGAGTTCGGCAGACTTCGGTTGTGCTGCACTGCTGCGGATGAGCAATATTTTCTGACTTTGGAGCATCACTTAGAGGGTGTCTCAATTGGGTAAGTCACTGGGTTGCGGGCAGGGAGGTAGGATGTTGCGGTGTTCCTGGCCCTGACAGGCGTGATGGGATAGAGTCGTGGATCCAACCAGGGCCAACAAAAAGGTACCAGCGAATGAGGAGCACAGCGGGCAAGGCAGCCTGCAGGCTCCGCAACCCTCACCACGAGCAAAAGGTGTGACTGGAAGCTGGAGACTTTGGCACACACCTTTTCGTCCATTCAACGTGCGATGAAGTCATGCACCGGTCCAACACCGCGTCTCCTTACCGTAGGGCTTTTCTTCTGTGAAGCTCGGGGCGTGATCAGATATCGTGAGATGTGCCGACCGACTCGTAAGGGCGCCGGAAAGGGCTGGCGGCGGTCGCTCAGACGGTGCTTGAAACAACAAGAAACAAATCTTTCATTGGGTCGCAGAGAAGATCAGTGGAGTGGGCAGGTGCAGGTACCCGATCGATGTCTCACAACACAGCACCCAAAATACTTTCGAGAGCGCTGCAGCCGTGACTCTCACCCACGCTCTCTCTGTTTGTCACGAGGGTGGTGGTCTCTGTTCGACTTTGTGCAGCATTGACAACGCAAGAAGCAGTCCCTTGCTGGCTCCATACACATGATTACCGTACCTTGGAAGAATGCATCCCGTTCGGCCTCTTTGCTCGTCCCGAGGAAGCAAATGGACGTGATGGAGCTGGCGAGAACCCATGTCTAAGTGCGCCATCGACGAAGTGGGAGAGAAGAAAACGTTGATATCCTGAGTCCTCAGGCCACGGCCAAGGCCAAATCCAAATGTGGCACAACATGGCACAACATGGCACAACATGGCAGGGAAGCTCTAGGCGCTGCTAGGGTGCAAAGGTCAATTTCAGACATACTTTTTGCTTTGCCTTGGTTTGCCTTTGGAAGGTTTAGACCATGCAAGGGCCAACGAACAAGCTACTTACAGTAGTAGCCTAGTCAACCGTCCGACTCCAACGTCAGTGGAACCTGGCCCCCCGAGGTGCCGGGTCGTTCTCTGGACCTTCTTCGCCAGGTTCTCCCGGCCCCACCCACTAACATGCAGGGCCTGAGTGGAAGAGAGAGGCGTGGCAGGGGAAGACGCTCAGGCAAGCGAACGGGTGTTAGCTCGTGGATGAATCTTGGAAGGCGGCCCGTGAAGAGGGACTTGTCCTCTTCGGGTCAATGCTTGTCCTTCCTGTACTATAGGGTACTGTAGGGCAATTACTTCGTAGACGCGGAAACCCATTTGCCCCGAGGGCCCAACAGATTAGCGGTACAGGGACACTGCGCCGGCCGAGCGAAGACCTGAAGCTGCTGAGAGACTGCTGAGAGACTGCTCCCCGGCGATTCGAGCTTGTGGCAGGGGAGAAAAGCAGCGCTGGCTGGAGATGAACTCTTTCCCCAGATAGCTTTCTTTACAAAAGATAAAATCAAGCACAAGAGCAAATGTGCAATCTCTTTGCAATCACATTGAGTTGGGAACAGACTCGGAATATGAAGAGAGGACAAAGTTACAGCACCTGGGAATAGGAGGAGAGATCTCAACTGCAGTTGCCGGTTCCTCAATTGAGCGAACCTCCTGCCGCTTTTCGGCGAGCACTAAAAATTAAGAATAACGCCTGGGAGCGTCCTCAACCGGACAGACGCAACGGGCCTCTGCCCTTGCTTGCTCTTGCTTGCCTTCGGAGAGAGAGCTGGGGCCATCCAAACACAAAATCGCTCCCCATCCCATTCCGCCCTTCTGCTTCCCTCGACTTCTCTCTCACTCTCGCTCTCCTCTCAGCAACACCAATCTTCTCCGCCACTCTTTTCACTACCATCGCAGCGCATCCCACCATCTATTCTGTGTTGTTTTTCACTCATTCGCCATACTCCGAGCCGGTAAGTGACACTCGAATTCCTGTTTCTGCACGTGAGGGCTCCCGCGTCGTTGGCCCATGTTGACGCTTACGCGATTGGTGTGCAGAAAAAAGTCCTCGCAGCAAAAACCACAACGAAGTGAAACTTAAGTCACATCACGCCTACATCCACTCAATTCTCTCCTACGTGGACCATTTGAAATCGACCACCACCATCAGACCTCGGCCACGTATGATTGCGAACTAGGAGCGCCCAATTCGATATCACACCGCAAAAAGGAATTTTACTACCATGTTCTCGACTGTTGTATAAGCTCGTGATAAGCCTCGCATCGGTACACGCAATCACAAACAACAGATGAGAAGTACAGCAACAACCGAATTCGCCAAAATCAACAACTATGTCTCCAAAATTGAGACCGCTTTTATTGCCCCAGATGGTGGAGGAGCAACGCAGGAAGAGAGAAAGCTTGTCCGACTCCGATATGGATCTTTCTGCCTCCATCTACACCCAGAACTCTTCGGCATCCGAGATGCCTTCGCCAGTAACACCAACATTCTCCACCCGTGGACATTTGAGATATCCAAGCTCGGCATCTTCAATTGATTCGCCTTACCTCAATTCAGTCATTGACAGTCCATCATCACCGACTTTTATTGGATCAAAGACCGGCAAACGATCGTTACCGGACGTTCAAGAAGAACCCCACGAGCGGGAGGAAGACTTTGACATGTTCGAGGACGATAACGAGCTCTATGATTGTTTGTGTAAGTCCAAGCTCCTTTGGCGGGGCCAAAACAATCAAAGCTTCGAATGATATAGCTAATGCTTGTAATATTAGGCGATGACAACCAATGCTTGCATCGGGACTCGGCCATGGCACAGAGCTCCGTGCAATTATCCACCAAGCCGGACTTTGATTACGACTTGAATGATGGATTCTTCAGTGATGGGGAATTTTCTCTGAGCCCTCGCTCCAAAAAGCGAAGAGCTAATGAATCTCCCTTGGCCGGTCTCGCGACACGTTTTGGAACAAGGTTCCCTTCCTTTTCGCGAAAATGGCGTTTGAGGAAGGGCGTAAGCTCATTCTCGGTAACATCTGACGCTCAACGCGAAAATGCGACTTCTTGCAGCGCTTCGAGTAGATCGTCGTCGATATCAAACTCAGCGCGGCAGCCTTTCGAGGCTCAAATGCCGCCAACTCCTACCAAAAGCATCTTGGATGATCGGGAGGAGATGTCCGGCACAATTGATATCGAGAAGGCGAACCGAAGTAGTAGTGAACATGAGGAGGGCTTGGCGACTACCCCGCTTCTACCACCGTTGATGATGGACGCGTCGGCCAATCTCAAGGAGATCCCAATGCAATCGCCATTGCAAGAACCATCTGTTGCCGATGACCCATTCTCTGGAACCGTGACACCGATAGATAGTATCACAACGTCTCAAGTGCCAGGGATGCCTTCACCACCTCTCAGCACCAAACCATCGATTTCGTCCTTCCACCGCAGCATTCGTCCTGGACATCTGGTTCCCTCATCGGAAATCCCATCCATTGTGATCGCGGATCCCAATGATGAGTGGGCTAACAAACTCGGACACGCCAACTTCAACATCTATCCAGAGCCTTACATTTCTGAGACCTTCGACCTGGAAGCCTGTCGCCAGATGCGCGCCAATTGGGATCTAGCGCGATGCAACTACACGAAGCACCTCGTCCGAACAGGCGAGCATTACGGTGTCACCTCCAAGACCTATAAACTCACCGAAGAGAAGTGGGCATCAATCGACGCTATCTGGCGCAAGAACAACGACATCACCATCTCCAACACCGTTGATAGTGGCGCCGATGCCTTCGCAACTCTTAAGCACAACACTCTCGGAGAAGGCAGCAGCAACGTCATGACCAAGATTCCATCGCTAAACGACCCACGCAGCGAAGGGAAATTCCCTCAACTCGGAGACGAGGACATCGTCGGACCAATGGTCCAAGTCGCTGCCCAACTGCAGCGCAGCCCCGGCAAGAAGGCCAAGATCTTCAAATACTTCGCCGAGAAATTCCCCGTTGGCCTGGGATGGAACTAGAACATGCTTCGCGGCTGCTCTTTTGTTTATTTTATGCTATGTTTTGTGTATATCATGATCATGACGGCCAAGAATTCCCTTTTTGTTCTGTGGTTACCTGATTTATACCCCACGCTCCTTAGCAAGCCACGCTCCTTCACGATTTCATTCATTTCTTGGCAGATATTCGGTACATAGTGGGGGAATCTATTGTCTATTTTTTAAAGTTTACATTCTATTGTGTGTGGATTCTATTGGGTGTTGGTCCCGGTCTACTAGATGGCTGGGTGGTACTGCGGTACCTTAGATTTGGAAGGGAAAATGGATTGGATTGATAATTATACAGGATGGTATGGATGGCGCATCTTGGCAAGGAAAAGAAGGATGTGTATTATATACCTGGATGGAAAAGCGCTGAGTCTGAGGATCGAGTTCTTGGAACTTCTGAGTGGTGGCAATGGCGGCTGATACCTTGACCCTATGTTCAGGGATTCTTTGGGAGAGCGCAGTCTTTGGTGTTTGGGTGATAGTAGTGAAGCGTGGGTGGTGATTCGAGTGATTATATGATGGAGGATGAGATGAAGCATATGTGGTATGGAGAGAAGAGAGATGAAAAAAGAAATTCAAAATACCCAATGGTTACTCTGAGCTCGTGACCTCGACTTTCGTGATCCCGGGATCCAGCTTGCCATATATCCCGATAAGGAAAGAAGCTTGTCCTGCCCTTCAGGGATGCTCAAGCTTAGTGGCTTAACCATCGCATCAGTCAGCAATAGACTCGAGTGCTATCAACAAGGAACTTACAATACCCCTCAATCGGAGCTTCATATGGAATTGTGTTCATCCGAAACTTGCTCCAAGCATAATGGCTTCCCGCTTTCAAGTCTAAGTTCTCACCTTTTACCACTGAGCTTATTCTAGATTCTCGGACGAAGACCCTATGATTCTGCGGCGGTGACGGGCATGCTGCCATCCCGAAACTTGCCTCGTCATTCACATTGCTTGTCTGACACGTTCGCGGCATGCGGTACGGATACGCAGGTTCCAGCAGATACTGAATTTTGTCCAAAGCTTCGTTCCCCCGAAGATGTTTCGATATGTGGATGTTATAGGATGATCGAAGTTTAAGGAGACGCGTTGAAGTGCGTTTGTGAGAGGCTGAGAGCGCGTATCATTAAACCCACGTGAAGTGATATAGGTAGGGCTGAAGCAAGGTTCCTGTGGTCGTGGCCTGGTTTCGGAAGCGCAAGGATATATTTGGAGAGACTGGGGGTAGAAAGCTTGGATGGAGAGAAAGTACGAATGGGCTAGGTACTTGGGTGTTGGGATTTTTTGATAGGATGCAGAGGTGAAAAGGGTTTGCAAGTTGCAGGTGATTGGTTGATATTTGGAGTGGAACGAAGGAAGAGCTAGGAGGGAGATGATCGTACAAAGTTAAGATTACAAGAGATGATGACGGCTTTGCGAAGTAAGAGAAGAGTTACGAGAGATCGAGGGGGTGAAAGAGTAGCTACAAACGCATTAAAGTGAAGGCAGCTAGACTTGCCAAGACTATCTTCCCTGGTAACTTTCCTCGATCCCAAAACGCCTCGCTATGAACGAAAAGCATCGTATGCTAACTGAAAGCTGTCCTCTCATTTCTTCCAGGGCTTAACAACTGGAAAGAGAAGGTAGAATGTGCATAGAGGTAAGTTTAGAGTAAGGAAAGAGGGTGAGAATTATACATGTTACATAATTAAATGCTAAGATATCGATCTCCGAGCTTCCGTCAATAACAGATATTAGCAACAGATATGCCCCTAAATCCCACATCGCGATTCGCGCATCATGTTCCGGAGACACTTGGGTACTTGGCAGCAGTCGCTGGTAAAATCGACATTATCTAATAAAAATAAGTTCGACTACTCTGCTTGATGATGAGCAATCGATTTGCTTGGTCCAGCTGAGACTCTGAATGTTTCTGCGGAACGTGTTTCTCGTCAACACGGAGAAAATAGTCTTCCTCACATCGGCCGTTCAGATACCTCTTGAGCGAGTCATCATTCGAGAGCCTCTTCGTCAGCTTCCGTCCCAGTTTGTTCTCGTTCTCGAATATTAAAGAGCGTAGCAATTCGTCGTGAGGGTCCACGAACATATCTTCCTTGTTTTCGGGCGACTCGTTATTTGCTACATTCAATTGGTAAAAGGCTTCTCGTTATCCTAAGAGACTTAGGCCATACCGTAATGTCCGATCTCGGTTTTGAGAGTACCCATAGCCTCCATGATTCTGTAGTCGCACCCGAACAATTCGCAAACATCATCTCGAAGCCAGTTGAGCCACAGAGGAGAAGAGGGGCGGAAGAGCCCGGAATATATGGATACGAGCATGTCGTACATATGACGAGCCAAGCCACAAAGCTTCTCATCTTTTGCTTGATTAGCCCATGTATATATCGTACGCCTGTAGGTGAGGATCAAAAGCCAAAGGCAAGTCCAGATTGGCAACATGTTTCCCCTTCCAGGACCTTTGCCGCTGAAAATATGTCTCTGGAGGAGTGATAATATCTCAACCTCTGCATCGACAATGCCTTTGGCGGCAATTAGGCAGATTTGTTTCTGTACTGCAGTGGATGCATATTGGTGGTGTTCTTGGCTCGAATCGCGAGTGAGGGGGAGGTCAGATAGCCAAATACCGTGAAGACAGGTCAAACGGACCGCTTTGCGTAGTAAATCCTGCTGTCAATGTTATCAGTGCTGCCTCGGATTAATTACAATTCTGGGGAACATGACGTTTTATCTTTCTAAGAGAGTGTAAAAGCTGCGTAGCACTCCATTGAAAAGTAGCACGCTTCAATGAGATGGCGTTCGTGTGGGATCTGGGAGTTCTACACCTACCAATGGAAGTGTCCTCTTGCATGCGCAATACTTTTGAGCTAGAACTAAAAAAGAGTTGCGGAAGCCGCCAAGGAAGGCGCGTGGATGGTTGCGAGCTGTCTCGACGGCCCAAGCTTCGAGATCCTCTAACGTTGGCAATGACTCCTTGGGAACTGCGTAAAAATAGTCCGGAGTCGAGTCGCTTGTATAGCTTAGCAGCCCAGAAGAGTCGACGTGAATGTGTTGTTGTTCTGTACCAGGCCTTGGTTCGAACTCCTGTACCACAACTTCGAGAGGATTTGCTACATCCCAAGGACCATCATGGCCACCGGCTATCCAATTCACATGGCCCAAGCACGTATTGACTGAAAATGACCTTTCATCGCAGAATATGGCAAGCGAGATTCTCAAGGTCCTTTTTGGTCCGCTGAGCACAGGAACTTGAGCCTTGAACCAATTTGCATCATCCAGCTGATCCCAGAGATCTGTTGAAGGTTTTAGCGAGCACCCAGGAAAGAGGAAGAAGCTCTACTAACCAGTGGAGAAGCGAGTGTCGGTTAGTTTCTCCCGGACGCATAACGACCTTCCAAGCTGGGATTCTTTACAAGCTTTCAGACAGGTCTGGCAAGGCAGTTGAAGTTCGCACTTCGACATGTCAGAATATTCATTCGAACGCATTCAGATGAGAATACAGAGCAGGGTACTTACGGGTGTCTTCATGAGCCTACATCGATAGCAAGCTCCTACTTTCCTGACCTGTCCGACTTGCTTACGACGCTCAGAGGTAAATCGCTTCCGGAGTTTGATAGTTTTGTCAATTGGTTGAAGGACGCGAAACTCCGAGATACAATCTTCGAACCTCGGGGATAGATCACTACCTCGTGCGACCTCTGGTTGATGGATTGTATCGCCCGGATCAGTGTTTGCGACGCCCTTGGAGCTCGTAACCACCTCAGTTGTTTCAGCAAGCCCAATCGGCACAGGAGAAGGTACAGCTAAGATAGTAGCATCGTAGTCAAAAAAAGTAAGATATTGGATGTCCGTACAATTGGCGTGTTGATTGGAAGAACCTCCACTTGGAATGTCAAGCATCCATGGCTCAATAGGTTGGGAAAGCAGATCGAGTTCGCACCCAACATACTCGAAAGCCCAATCGTCCATGATGGAAAGCGTGAAATGTAACAAAAGAATGCTTCAGAGTTTATGGCAAAAAGATGTTGATGGAGAGTATTGGTGTCCAAGGCCAGTAATGGTGGTGAGGAGCTTGGCACTGCAGCACAGCAAATTTGGAATTGGAGAATGCTCCTGATGTGGGAAGGAGTGATGCCTTTATACATGCGTCATTGCCTTGAAGGAGCCCAACTGACATCCTCGGTGGACTCAAAATGGAAGATCGTGAGGTCCGAAAACAAAGCGGCCTATCACTCGAGCTTGATCAAGCCACCAGATTTCCCGGTGAGCCAACTCTGGATATATATCAGGTGACTGCGCCGTACCAATCGGTATGCTGGAGCCAACTGACTCCATTTCATTTTGATTCGGGTTTCATACGCGAAATAAGGTTATTTGATATTGTTTTAGGCGATGTGCTGAGTGTAAGACTATATATTTCTCGAATCGAATCGTCTACTCAGACCATGGTGTGCAGAAAATAATTACTTGTACGAGTATCTAGGTACTAAAGTGCCAGACCATTGAGCCTAATTAACGCATTATAGGAACAAGTTGGAGTGAAGAGGCAAAGGAATGTCGAAGAAATATGTTTTGTTGAAGTTCGGAGGAGGACAAACAGTACGGAGTATTTGGGTACCTACCCGACCCAGTCGTTGTCACATCACGTGCCTGTACTGCAGCAACCTTTTAACTCCTGGATCACCGCGAACAGCGCCAGTGTGTCAATATCGAAACTCGTAATTACGGGAGAGAGATACGTCTTATCGTAAAAATAGGGGTGGTTCCCTAAGTATTTGAAGCGCATGAGTTCAGAGCTAAAGAACGCAGCTGGAGGAAGCCGAAGGATGTAGCCTCAGGTTGGAACTTGGCCCTCACAATACACCTCTTCGATGTTCCCATTCCGTACCAGCTAAACTGCATGCTCACTAGTGCTTAGTATTTGCAGAGATCTTTTAGCTCAAGCATTTGGAATGGGCCATTTGGAAATACGGAGCGGCTAGCAGGGTTGCGTTGGAGACTATCTCGGATTGGGCTATTTGAACAAAGTGAAGGCTTGAGGGGAAAGGTTTTAAGTTATCGACGAGGTTCATATGTCGAGGGTTGCCCAGATGACTTTGAAGCCGTTCGCTGATTTGGTGGGTGTTGTTTCTTTATATTGTAGCGTGTAAGGCTGCGCCCAAGATCGGGAACCGGAAGTTCTGGAGCCTGGAGGTGTATTTCCCGAACCTTCTACTTCCTTGCATTTCCTTTCTAAAAACAAGAAGGCCAGATCATATACGAAGGAGATATTACTCTCATTGTCCACAAGAGAGAGATTGTTGGGGCAATAGTCAAGTGCCCAACCATGGCCCTCTTCTCCAGGCTGATCCAGGGTGAAGCTGCGCACAAACGCGAGAAAACGGGTCTCTTCGAGCTTGTCTCCAAGGACTCCAAAGCAGCAGATTGTATTGAGTAAGTGAACTATTATCTTTCGTGGCATTCTTGTCTCCTTGGACTGATCTGAGAAGTCTCGTTGCCATCGATGGCCTTGGCGGAGATGCCTACAGAACATGGACGCACGACAACAAGAAGTTATGGCCCCGAGATTTTCTTCCGCATTAAATGCCCGAAGCATGGATTGTGACCTACGGGTACAACTCTGTGGTTGTTTTCAGCAAATCGTCTGCTGAAGTTGACGACCTCGCAAGTGACTTTCTTCGTCGAGTGAGAGATGTTCGTACTACAGCTGAGGAGAATTCTCGTCTCATATTCGTCATATGCCACAGCCTGGGAGTATATTATTCAAATAATTACGTTTCGGACTCGTCGAGTTGATTGTCATTAAGCATATATTTAGGCTCTCAATCTCGCACATCAAGTATCCGCAGATAGTCATGTGATTGCTGAATGTTGGAAAATGCGTAGGGAAAGATGTCTGCATTTCTATAGAAA
>AYLM01000627.1:0-105006 GCA_001625345.1 Cairneyella variabilis
GTGAGACCTAAGAAAAGAAATCCTAGCTAGCTGAAAGGGGTAGTGCTTGCGTGGCACTAAAATAAGGGGTAAGAATACTGTTTAGTACTGAAATATCCGACATCAAGACTCACGAAATTACGCCTAATTGCTAAATAGCTTCAGAGGAGTTTCGTTCATGGGCACTCCACACGCAAGATCTGACATTGCTTTCTGGATGTCCTATGCAGGTCGGCTCCTGAGTTCCATGAGCCTTGGAACACGGACTAATAAAGACCTCGTCGCCGTGTTGAGAAGAGACTCTTTTGGGAGAACTCTCAAAGAGATTTGAGCTACAAAATCAGGGGTTTCGAATTGTAACATTCTACGAGACTGAGAAATTTCCATTTCTGAGTAGCCGAGTATGGCAAATATGACTTTCAGGTTATTCTTCTGGGACCAAATGCTAATGGGGACCATTTTTTCCACAGATTGTTGATAAAGATTCAGCAGTGTTGAAACTTCCCAACGAAACTGCCTTTCCAATCAACGCGGATCATCGAAATATGTGTCGCTCTGTAGAGCGCGAAGAACAGAAATACATGCTCGCAAGGAGCGTCTTAGGCGATTTAGTCCTCAATGTTCGGCAGTCTAGGAACTCACACAGTTGAGGATTTTGTAAGTATCCATCATGATACTCTTAGACTGCAATTTGTACCTATTAACTGCTACAGCTCAGTATAGGGCGGCTCTAAATACGTGGCTTGATCCCATCCCTGTCGTTGATGACTTCGACAGGATCAGGATGCAGTAGACAACCTGGGTAGAACTGCATTACATAATGCTATCTCCATTGACCCAAAGAAGCCTGCTGGCTTCATGGGTGGCCGGTTGAGGGACGCATTTGCTCCGAAGTTAAGTTCGAAGCCGCTTCGCATAGGATCGCCACAAGAAGTGTTCACTCCAATGTCTCTAGAATCTCTAAACGAATGAGCCCTAGGTTGGTCTAATTGTGACATACGTTTCGAGCTTCAAGAACGAGATTCATCCAACAGGTTCGAGGATATCAGATTCATGGCTCATGGCTCATCGAATTAGAGAGAACATTGTCACCTGGATCCTAGCAAAAAGACCGACAGCTTATATTACGGATGACTTCGGTCAGACAGCTCTTCATCTAGCTGCTGAGAATGACAATGATTCTGATTTATCAGGTTCGATATCTCCGAATTTGATAGCATAATCAATGCCTTGCTTGCCGCTGGATTCTCAGTTCACATCCGAGACGATAATGGTCAAACACCACTTGACATTGCTCTAGCTCGAGGTCATATTCGAGCAGCTCGGGATTTCATGCAGTCTGACACATCCATCTCCGTCGTGTATGCTGTTCAAATCTCTGACTTAAAGTCATTGGCGAACAAAGCTTCTCTGAAGGAGAGCGAAGAGCGCTTGGGTGACAGAATATTTTCAGCCAATACTATTAATATACGTCGATACCTACAGAACAATCTCGCAGTTATTCAAGTCTCAATGATCCTGCAGGGTCTGTTCAGGACCTGCGTCACTTCGGGAGAAACGATAGAAGTGCCTACCGGAGACGTTATACGCTCAATTCTCGATGATGCTCATTACTGGATCAAGACGACCCACGAAGTGGATCCCGACTCGGTTGAACTAAACAGTGAATCCGTGGTCGCGGAGTTGAAAGTCGGTTCTCCAAATGTCAGAAAACTTGAGATACGAGTAGCTCGTCAGTCTCGTACCAACACATCGGTGGAAAAACTTTCACGGCCAAAGTGGCGACACTGCTGGCTTAACAGTCGCTATGATTCAGACGAAAGCAAGATCGATAATGACACGAGTTCCAATACTTCGCTTCGAGGTGGAGTTGGATATTATCCGTCAATCAATCTAACCAGTGGCCTCTCTCTCTCTCGTTGCTTGCTTTCCAGCGAGAAAGCCCGAGTCCTTTCCATAAACAACGCTCGCTTCTTCGGATTGCTCAATACCCATTCAGAACGACACCTGCCGAATGCAATCCTCAAGGGGCTCAACAAACTCCCACATTGGAATAGCAGTCTAATATGCAACTGGTTTCTGCTCACAAATCACTACAGACCGAAGTGATCCACGAAAGAGTTGAAAGCTGGCTTAAACATGACATCTGGAAGCAAGAATGGCCGCTCCTTGGGCGAGCCTCGAACCACACACGCAGAGAGAGAGAGAGAGAGTATGTAGATAACTGGATGAAACGGCTGCCCAGTGGTGATAAAATCTGCATACTTGCCTCTTAATAAGTCTTTTACAGGATATTGCCCTGTTCTTACGCTTTGATTGGCGCTTTATACTGCTTTGCGATGATTCGTTAGATCTGAACGCATTTTATTTCTTGAAATTCTATCTGATAATTAATCTAGAGTTAATTAAAATTTAAAATCCATTTCTAAGCTCAAACCTACATTCATTCATCACCAATTACCCAGTCAAGAGAAGATTCCGCAATTGAACAGCTAGAGAGGTGTCAGATATAAGACCTGTTTCTTATGTCAAGAGTTGTAAATCGCAAGCTTAGTATCTGTCAGCTAGCCTCAAACCCGTCAGAATAAACAACACAGTCATCACTTTACTTCAACCTCCTCCATCGGCCTCAACACCTGGCTCGCAAACTAGTCCCTCGTAAGCATTCCATAATCAACCATCACTTTGCATCTCCAAGCACGCAATCGACCTCCTCCGTATTCCTATCAAATAAAATCAATACTCGTCCTCGAACACGAGTTTTGTTGCAAGCCGCAAGTCGTTCTCGCATTCGTTCCCAATCGAGCTCGCATTCGCGAGGTTTGCGATTCGCTGGCTCGTACTCTTGGCGTAGTAGAGCTATATTTAGCCATATAATGAAGACATTTTCAATTTCTGATTGGTGACAAACCTTTAGACATGATGAAGACTTAGCAGCTTCTGAGAGAAGAGCTTTTGCGGAGTTGATAAGCAGATGATATCACGTGGAAGGCTTGACATTCGGCTAGCTCACCTTTTCTGGCGAGACTCGCTAAAGGTGGATTGAATAGCTTCTTAAGAGCTGGCGGGCTTGTGAAGCAGGCGACTAACATTTGACATCCAATTTCATAGCCACTGCATATTAATAAGATGTTGCCCTTGTCTGGAGGTCTTGTATATCTTAGAAATTCAAGTGGAGCGGCCATCGACGACAGACCCTCCACCGACGCAGATGTGCAAGCAACGAAAGTGTAATTCAAATGATTGGTAGAATAGCCCAATTTTCAAGTTCCAAGCAGAATTTTGAGAACAGGACGTAAGCTCTTGACAACTATGATGTTTATTCAGCGTGCTGAAAATAATTCAACCTCCAGTCTTACCAGACCCACAGAAAAAGGAAGGTCTCCACGAACCGCGGGAGCCCACCACAATCTCACCGGTGAAGCAACAGATCCATGCTCCCAGCCCACAAACTCAGTCGGATCCCGAGCCGCAATTGTAGGCCAGCTCCTTATCCTCAACGTCTCATATCTCTACAGTTTTGATTACGAACTTGGATCTTGGAGATAAGGGTATCTTTAGCTGCTAAGCTTGCGGAGTTGAATGGTCTCATCTGCTTGAGGAAAGGCAAATGCGCTTGAGTGTTAAATGACACTTGAATTCGTAACTATATGCTTTTTCTACGAACTCTCAAATATATACTTACACGCTCTTCATCATTCATCAACATGTGTTCAACAATCGCTGCAAAAAGCCTCCCGCCCACTCTGAAACATTGAAACTCTCTAACTCCACAGAATGTTGAGTCTGCGCCATCCAGTGACCGGTTTCGCAGGCGGCTCTGGATTCGCATTCGCAATATCGATGAAATGTCTGATAGGAATCTCTTTGAGAGGAATGATTTTGGTCTTCGCGTAGAACTTGTATCCGAAGTACAAGATGAAGAAGATCGGGATGTTGATGTAGGAAGAGATGAAAGTCTCCGTATCCCACCTGGACTCAAGTTAGCTACTGATAAGTTACTCAATGATTACAGCAAGGAAACTTACTCTCCACGAATGAAAGTAACGTAACCTCCAGTTAGTAGCAGAACAGTGAAGGACATCAATGACAGCCACGCAGCATATGGCTGGAAAGGTGCCTTCCATGGCAGCTCACTGCGGTCAATGCCTTGCACCTTGCAGCCATAGTAGAAGCGGAGGTAGACTGTGCAAATGACCATCCAACCGACGAGGGCTGAAACGGAGACCAGATCCTGAAGCCACCCGAAGGCAACACTGGCACCGGAAGAAAGAGTCATATATCCGAGACAGATGAACAAGCTGACAAAGCAGACGGCGATGTATGGAATACCCATGCGGTTGGTTCTGAGGAAGATTTTGGGCGCGTGACCTTCTCGTGCCATTCCGTACAGAGTTCGAGAACCACCAAGAAGGCCAGAGTTACCGGCGCTCCAGGCACTAGTCAGAACGACGAAGTTGATAATGGATGGCACGACCTTGATTCCAGCTCGGGTAGCTGCAATCACGAATGGAGATTGCGCTGCGTTTCCAGTTGACTGGAGAAGGTTTGCATCATTAGATGGCACAATTAGTCCGACCATGAAGATTGACAGAACTGGTTGGGATCAGTAGTTGCCACAACGATCTGGTATTGTTGATGACTTACTGTAGAAAATACACACTCTAAAGAAGATTCTCTTGGCGGCAATGGGGATATTTCTACGAGGTGATTGGGTTTCTGTTGCTGCGATCGAGATACCCTCGATACCACTGTATGCGTAGACTGCGTTCGAGAAAGTGGTCCAGAATCCCATGAAATGACCAAGTGAGCCAGTGTATCCAAGGTAATTGGCAAATGGGCCTGGATTTTGCCAGTATTGGACACCATACACATGATGATCTGGCCCACCTCCGCAAACGATGACGAGAGCCTTGCATGTGTCAGCATCTGCGGCTCTCAGATGTGCGCCTAACTTGCCATGATGTTCAGCCCGATGATAAGCATGATCTTCAAGCTTGCGAAAGTAAACTCCATCTCGCCATATACTCGAATGAACAGCAAGTTGCTGCCAACTAATAGCAGCCCAAAGATGGTAATCCATACGGCTGAGTTGATGGTCGACCAGAATTGGACAATGACCGCAGCCGCAGTCAACTCTGCAGGGAGAGAGACAAGAGACGAGTAGATTGAATTCCATCCTTGAGCGAATGAGAGCGCAGGATCGACGAAATGCTCAGCATGACGGATAATGGCGCCACTCAGAGGAAGAAGAGTACTAGAAGACATTAGCAGGATGCTCCCCAAGATCGAAGAGTCTACTTGCCTCAGTTCTGCGATGGACATCACGACACCGATGACCAATATTCCCACAAAAGTGTATCCCATGCTATCTAGCACTCAGTAAACATTCCAGCATCCAGTTCATCAGACATACAGCGCTCCCAAGGGTCCGCCATTTGCAATGGCCTTACCAGAACTCAGGAATAGACCGGTTCCAATTGTCCCAGCAAGAGCTATCATTTGAATGTGTCTTTGTTGCAGACCACGTCTGGAAGCTTGTTAGACCAGTTCCACAACTAAGGTGATGTGGCTTGCCTCAATTCCTTGGTCTCACCAAATTCCACAGCTTCAGACTCGCCAATTCCTTCATCCGTAGCGCACATAGGTGTCTCGCCATTATAAGCAGTCTTCTTGTCGTCTCCGTAAGCCGTCTTTTCAGGGTCGAAAGTAGGGGATTCCGCCATTATGAAGAACTTCCAAGTCAATTGATAGCCAAAAGCCCAGTGTGAGGTAAGGAAATATACTTGGGGGGAACTTCGACTTCGAAATTGATACAGAGAAGCCCAGTGCGAGGCAAAGAGTTGTATTTGAAAGGATCTATCCTTATCTCACGGCCCACAAGGACGCGCAAGGAACTCATCGATAAGGAACCATGGTTACGGCGCCAGCTCGCCAATAACGCTTGTGTACCGGCGACAATCACCTCGAAGCTGCAGTACCACTATGCTACTTTGAAGCTGTGAATCCATCCCCAGGGCCCAATATGCCGGGTTTCCCGATTTCTGGTGTTTCTCTTCCCTTCTGATCTCTGTTCCGCCGCTTAAGAGAAGTACAAACCTGGCGGTGGCCAATAAAGAGCCAAGCAAAGCGTCGTCCTGGCCTTCAAAGGAATAGAACATATGATATGGCAAACGCAAGTCAACCAATTAATGTTTGGAGTAGATATCCTTATCAGGGTAGCTCTGAGAAACATAAGGATCCATTTATTGAATACGTCTTGACCTCCTTCCTTCTTGGTCCTCTCCTCCCGGAAGGGAAGTTTGCCCAGAGCTTGCTTTGGGTTCCCCCCCGATAATGTTGCTGATAACAAGAGATAGAGCCTTGCCCGTAGCCTTGGTCCCCCGCTTGAGGAACGCATAGGCCAGCGGGGCCGATCCGGGGATTGACGGATTTTGTGTCGATGCTGCAGTCAGGTCTCGTGTTCAATATATTCCTTTGCCTCTCCCTCTCCTAAGATGATAGAAATGACTGCTGAACCTGAAGATGAGGTAAGAAAATGCTGTTCCTTATCGTTGGATAGGAAAAGAGGACCTTGCATTGTGTTCAAGTCAAGTGAAATAACATGAGGCGGGCAACTCCGAATAAATGTAAAGCAAGATAAATTGAGGAACAAGCAAGATCAAATTGAGAGGTTCAACAAGGCAACTCCCTTTATGAATTTGTAGAAGGTACTGAGATTGTCGACGATGCTGTCTTTCCTTTTCTTCTCGACGTGGAAGAAAATTTCTAGTACAGTACTGTACGGAGGAACTTCACACCGAAGCTGGATAGGCTTATGCTGTTGTTCTGAGAGTTACGCAAGGTCTCTCAGGGAGGTGTACTTCTCAGCACTGTGAACTAGACGCACCTTCCCCCTTTTCCTTCTCGCTCATCGTCGCTTCTCTTGATGGACTCGTCCACAATTCCCCCGTCATAATTCTCTTCGTCCTCCATCCCTACCTTCTTCTCCATGTTCTCCTACCGTCTATGTTCAAACTTTCTCGAAGCCTTACCAGAAACTCTAAAAGAAGCTTTCGCATATGGAATTTAGACTTTTGCGATGTGTATCAGATCCACGGGCTTCTACGGGGTCGGCAGCAAGCTGAGTTTCCCCGTCCCAAAAGTTTCTTCAAAGTTCACCCAATCTCTGTCGAATATAGTTCATCTCAAGCCTTGCTTCAAACAACAAAGCAGCATTGCGACTCCGTGTGGCTGCTGCCAAGCCTTCCATTGTATTGAGAAGATGTTTGAGAAGCCGAGATGGCTATCCAAACACGAGAACTCGATGATATGAGATGTCAATGCCGTTTCTGTGTTCAAACGTCGCCGAAGTTCGAAACTGTGGCTGGTAGCCAGTCGCGGTTCTCTTCTTCTGAGCTCATTGCGATGTCGCGCATCGCGATGGCTTGGCACTGTTGAATGCATCTCGTTGAGACATCTACTCCAGTCACGGTTGCCAGCACATCCGTCCGTATCGTGGTCTGTCCTTAGATGGTGAAGATCACTTGAGTATGTCAATAGTCATGCGAATTGCGTTAATTTGATTTATATGTAAAAATGAAAGCATTGATACGCTGCTTCTCTGACATCCTCATGAGCTCGGCAACGCTAAGTTACTGCAACGATCCACGCAAATGCGAACAAAAAAGTAAAAATTTACTAAGGGGATGAGATGTAGTATATGAGAGGTTAATGAAGACATCCCGAGGACTCATGTCAAGTGTCTTTTCCATGCAGGCATTCTGTCCGCGCGTCGAAAACATAATTGGTGCATGTACCGCAGCCACTCGAGGTTCTTCTTTTGCAACTTGGCAAACGTATCTCAAGAAGAAGTCTGATACCAAGTATGTAATGGTTTGAATATGTGTTCTTGTACTAGCTTGTCATGTGGTGCTGTCGCCTTCCTAAGCACCTCGATGGTTGACCTCTTCGTTAGGTCAGCATCTAGAGTGGCCATGATTGCGCTGTCTAAATTCGCTGAATAGTGAGCCGGGAAGTCCCTCACATGTCTCGGAACATTCTTGTTCGATTCCCACTCTGCTGTATTGTAGTAATGGTCTCTGTTTCTCGTACTCCTGGGTCGAAGACCTGCACGCTGTTGCTCAACAGGAGGGTGAAAGTGCATTAGGCAGTGGAGAACTACGCCAATAGCCCAGACATCTATCTTGGCAGAGAAATTACCAGCAAGCTGTTCCAGAGTTGCATATTGAGGCGTTCCTCTGAAAGGAGCCTTTGCTTCTAGTTGGAGTGCTTCCTCCGCTAATCCAAAGTCACCTAACTGCACTTCCGGATACTTTGCGTGGTCTTCGGGTCAGGCCATATTACGAAAATGTTTTCAGGTTTAATATCAAGATACCATACGGGGTCCTTCCACCCTGACTCAGCTGGAGGGTGCTGTAGATAATAGACTGCACCCACGAGTTGCCTCAAGACGTGCCAGATGAAAGCTTCGGGGATGACCTGTTTTTTCAGCTTGAAACCAGAGAGGAGTGTGGCCAGATCCCCAGCATTGCTGTACGCGTAGTGCACCAAGTGGTAGCTGTCGGGCAGACTATAACCCTTGAGGATGGCAAAGTGTTCGGATCTCTTCGTCATGTTGGCGAACATTTTCACCTCCTTGGGGTACTCTGTCTTCTCCACATCCGCCTTTGGCGCAGCCGCCTGCCCGCCACCTTTGTTCCCGTTCGTCTTCGTAGCATCTGGCTTCGCAGGGTCTGGCCTCGTACCATTTGGCTTTGTAGTATTTGGCTCCGTGGAATCTAGTGACTTAACAGCTGGCTTCTAGACCTTATCCTTCCCACATGGCTCAGTCTTTGAGCACTTCAGAAGTTTGATGACATGCAACGGCTCCGTCGAAGTCGGCAATGGTGGTCTTTTGATTTCTGTAGAACTGACATCGGCAAGATACGCGGATCCTTGGCCACCCTGTCCCAGCTTCTTAGGATATGAACATAGTGTCGTTGGCCGGGACCTATTCCGTCAGGAGCTTCATAGGGAGGTGATACAAGATGGCTACGCATCGGCTTCTGACTCGTGGCGAGCTGTTGGATGTCGAAGTTGCCAAGGTCCTTCTCGATGTAGTGTCCGGCTTTTGTGCGGCTCTTGGGGGTCGGGAGAGTGGCTGGAGGAGAAGGAGTCGGTGGTAGAGTTGCTAGAGCTGGAGCAATTGGTGGTGCTGCTGGAGGAACTACAATAGGACCTGGACCTGGACCGAACGGTCCGAAGCCTAGAGGTCCAAAAGGTCCGAATGGACCATCTGCAAAATCGCACGACTTTCCCATTCCCTTTCTTGCCTCCCTTGAGATCAGCGGCCTTTTTCCTTTTCCTTTTTTAGACTTTGCCATTCTGCATATATTCAGAGATCTATAAAATGTCTTCAGGTTCGAGGACTTACAAATTGATCTCCTTTTCTAGAACGGTAACAAAGCAATTGATGAAAGAGTCTTCTCGCGGCCTTCACAATGGCATCAAAGAAAGCCATGGACTAGATCAAATACATACAATGAGGACGGAATATAATACTATACTCTTCCGCATGCGGAATTGGGGTTGAAAGAGTAAGCTCTAAGAATTTCTCAGGGTCGCCGCTTCTCCCTTTCACATCTGCCCGTATTAGCGAAGTCTGCGTAAACGAGCATTTCCATTTGCGATATGTACGTTTTGTAAAATATATACAGAAGAAAAAGAAAACTTAAGCTCAATGCCTAGATATCTGTAGATAGTGGTCAAGCCGCACTGGTAATCCTCCTCTGGATCTTGAATTTTACAAGCACTGGCTGTAGTAGGCATTCGTGTATGTACAGGTCGTCCCGATAATGCAAGTTCCCGAGCCAGTCCAACCCGTCCCTCCACACTGAGAGTACTTTGGAAGAGTTCCAGCAGCAGCAGCGGATGATGTCGACGCAGTTGCAACCACCGTGGAAGTAGCGACAGTCGTTGGTGCCGCCGTCGTTGATCCGGCTGCGGTGGTAGCAGAGCCAGCAGATGAGCTGACAACGACACCACCTGGGCCAGCAACAGATGTGGTCAAGGAGCCACTCTCGATATATACGCCGCTGAAGTAGAAATCTTCTGTTGCGTCTGCTTGGCCAGAGACGGGAAGTTCAAGGACACCAAGATGCCAGTCCTCGCCGTTGGACGATGCCGAGACACTGACGGCAGCCACGGTAAGAGTCAAAGGATTGGGTCCGGTAGAGTGCCAGAATGCAACGGATCCACCGCTGAAGTCCTTTTGAATATTAGTACGCTCTCGACCTCCATGTGTTCTCTGCACCCACAATCTCATACGCGACATTATGCCAGACCCCAGCATCCCAATTCACACTCCACTGAGTCGACCCACTGATATCCCATCGCAGCAACGGATCCGAGGTCCCACTCTCTCCCGAAATCCACCCAGACTTCAATTCCGTAAAATGAGACTCGAAGAAGCAGATTTGGTGCTCTCGGTAGATGCTAGGGGGATTCGTGGCCGAACGCATGATGCTGAAGTGGTACCAGACTTTGCCAGAGTTGATGGCTGCGGTCGTCTGGGGAATCAACTCTGTTCGGCGCATGGTCTGGTCATTCCAGTATGAAGTGTTGTCAAGCGTGATCTTGGCTCCTTGAATGCTTCCTGAGTCGGCAGGGTTCTTGTAGGAGGGGGAGAGGTTCACGTAGGATGTGACCGATTCGGAACCGTGCTACTGCGGTCAGTATCTTGACGAGATACTTGAGCATAAACTTACAATGTAGTATTGGTACGGTCCAACTTCATTTGACCACGACCAGTTATTCAGATCAGTACTGGAATTGAACGAGTTGAAACGACCATCCCACAATATCGTAGCAGATGCAGACCCAACAAGGGTTGCAAGACCCAAAGAGAAGTACATGGTGGAGAATATATTGCAACAATACGAGTTAAAAATGATGGGCAAGAATCAGAAGGGAGGAGGAACAATAGTACGAGGAAGGAAGTACTCCAATATAAACGATTTTTGTCCCCGTCAAATTCAAGGACCTGGGTGAACACCTAATGAAGAAATCTAGACGCGTAAGTGTATTCTTCAGACTTTTCAAACAAGGAGCCTTCGGCAAGAACCAGTGTGATTAGAGTAGATAAGGTAATTCCAACCTCTTTACCCGTTAGCATCTCATTGCGGAACAGGCCCTCCGTGGCGCTTCAGATATAGGATTACATCGAGGAAACTTAACAAAGAGCGAGATCATGCCCATCCCTCCACAAGATCTCCAGAGACCTCCACCAATCCCAAAATAGCCCTGCAGTACCGAGCTATGGTATTTCTTCCCTGGGCTCTTGTTCTCGATGCCAAGATGATGAAGCGGCACTGCGCGACCTCCATCGTGACCTTCCAGCTTGAATACGCTTTAACTCTCACAAATTAAACAGTAGATTAAAACCAATTCACGCCCTCAAATCAGTGCGGCCCGTTTTTACCGGCACTCCATTCAGGAGCCGGACGATTGAGGCTGATTATATGGTTTCGGCAAATATAGAGATCTCGTTTCAAACAGATCGTCCCTCCGCATTTTGGATGTTCCGCCTCTGGAATCCGGTACGCAGGCCCTTTTAGTGTGGAAAAGCAGGGCAAGGAAGGCCCGGCTAATAGCACTTGTGCAATTATCAGTCTAAGAGGTAACAAAAGCTCGATTGATCAAAGCACACAGCATCTTTCGCGATGAACGATTTCTAAAATTTTAGATACTCTTGGAGAGTCCAGTGAGCTTGATATGGTGAGAGTATTAATGCTATCATGCCCCTGAAGCCTAAGAGATTCACATAAGGAGGCATTAAAGGAATCAAGGAAGAGATTTTAATAAGGCTAAAGGTCAAAGCATCACATTGATTGTTCTAGTATTAAGTCATCGCTTTTCGTAAAGTCCACGCTCATTCGTGAAATCGTTCAAAGAGTCCTCCAGGGATCTTGTCAAAGATGACAGTCTACCCTTAAACGCCCCCCCCTTGCTAAATCACACGCTTAACTCCACCAATCCACCACTGAATATCTATCCATCAACTCCCGTTTTCATCTAGGGGATCGAAACATTTTGGGAAGGAAACGCTGGAAGATTAAATACATAGACGAACAGAACCCCCTGACGCACAGCCAAAGACACCCATAGATGCTCTGCCATAGACGCCAAGAGCCAGTAAATGCTCAGAATCCGCAGACGCTCAGCCATCAACACTCAGTTCGATTAGCGACGAGTGCCATAGATATTACGGGTGTGTGGAGACTCCGTAACGTGAGGATAGTAAGAGCGAGCTCCATGGCTATTGCCATAGGTCTCAGGTGCAGCAGACATGCCAAACATAGGTGAGGTAGAGTAAGATGGCTGGGCCATAGGAGTGCTCAAATGGCGATGATGACCACCGGTCTGGGAGAAGGAAGCAGAACTATCCTGGGCTCTCAGAGCAGGCTCCCAGTTGTATTGAGAGGGAGGTTGACCATGAGGACCTGCAGATCGATGCTCCTGATAGGCCGAAGGGCGATAGCTCATCTCGGGAGGAGGGTAGGCTGAGGAAGCAGCGGGTGAGTATTGGACTCGGCCACGAGCAAACGCACCAACATCAGATTGAGATCGCTGGTGAGCAGGTCGGCGAGCTCCATACACATGCTCATTGGTGGGTTCCAACTGGGCGGCCATCGAGTAACCGTTTATACGCTGGGGAGTCGGGGCTGGGAGAGGAGCTTGTCGATAGGCTCGAGGCGGGGCATATCCATACTCCTCCTCGCCACCTTGGTGCTCAACAATGCTGGCAAATCGGTGAGTCAGTCCTTGAAGGCGGCGTCCAACCTCAACAGGTCGATCACTCATGCGAGATCGAATAAGAGGTCGTTGAGATGACTCGGCAAACTCCATCTCACCCATATCATTGCCTCGGCGTCTCTTTTGCATCGGGGAACGATATGGCGACTCGGCCTCAAAGATGGCGGAGTGGGAAGCGCGGCGATCGGGCGATGCAGAATAGCTAGAGCTTGAAACACCAAGTGACTGGGATCGCTTGTGGCCACCAACAAAACCTCGCTTGCCATAGCCCTTTGGTGATCGGGGAGGCTCGTTGTCGACGGCGATGTTGGGTAAGATCTCGATGTCGGGGAAGCATGGAAGGGTGTCATCCAATATCTCTTGGTGAAGGCGGTTGAAGATGTTAAGGATGGCCTCAGTGGAATAGCCCTTGCCGCACATCCTCAAAAGCCATTCGGGAACTGCCGTAGCAGGAATAGTGTTGCCTCGTCCACCATTACCTCCCTCCCCATCACTGTCCTGATCCATAGCCGAGGCAGTTCTCTTTCGGTTCTGTCCACCCAAATCATCGAGCCTCTTCTGCTCACGCTTCCGAATCGCCAGGCCCCAGTCTTGAACAACACCAGCAGTGTGATTGCGAGCATTGTTGGTGCTCCATTCACTAACTCGACGAATCTGCTGTGAGACGAGATCACACTGCAGCTTGGCATACTCCTTTGGATTGCGATAACGGCTGCGTTGGTAGTGCTTTCGGCAGTAGTGAACCCAAACGTGCTGGGGAATGAGCCGAGTGCACATCTTGTTGCGACCGAAGATGTGTGAGATGGCCTTGCGAAGCTGCGAGCCAGTGTCACAGTTCGGGATGTACATGCAGTTGACCTGATTTTGGCTGTCAATGGTGGTTGTAGGAGGAGTATCCGGTGCAGTGTAGTTCAAAGGGGTGGTGGGAGAGGAGTTGTCGGGGTGGTGGGAAGAAGGAGGTGTGGGCTCAGCTCTCGGACCAATATTCGTTGATTCGGACATTGCGAAACTGTTTGTTGCAAATGTGAAGTCTGGGGCAGAGACAGCTCTTTTATGGCTTCTGTTGTTGTTGTTGTCGAATAATGCTTGGTGATGGCTTTCTAAAGGGGCGCTTAAGAAGTGCTTGTTTCTGCGGATGATATTAGTCTAATGTTCGGTCGAAAGTGGATGTGCGCTAAAGTTTGAAAGACCGTGGGGAGAATGAAGTAAAAGATGCTGCAAATCAAATGGCGTGTTGATATAACACAGGAGAATATCTTGAGAGGAAGGAACGATAAATGCATAGTAGGGGATGCAGAGACGTTTCGTAGGGAAGAAAAGCCCAAGAACTTCACACTCAGCTTGAAACTTCTGCTCTGAACTCCTTGCGTTCCTTGTAAAGATGTGATGACGTTGACGTAATACATCTGAAGAAGGCGGAGGGACTATCGAGCTGGAGCGTCATTGAAGTTCAAGAGCCACTTAAGACCATTTCTCATGCTGTGGATATGTTCACTCTCAGATGAATATTACAAAACACGTGAATAACACGTGACAGTGAATCACTTATTCATCTAAAAGTGAAGTTAAAGTACAGCGGTTGAGAGGGGAAATAAACGTTTGAAGTTAAACTTGAAGTACAGTAGGCCAGAGGGGAATAAGAGATCACAGCACAATTGAACGCACCAGGTAGCAGTATCGGTCTGATTCTTGATTCGATCTGAGAGCGGCATACAGGTCCACACTTGAACTTGAAATATGAGTGTTCGCGCGAGAGGCGCACGGGCATTAAAAGACAGCGTTATAATAAACACAATGGAACGTACCAGATATCAGAGTCGATCTGATGTTTTTCTGATCTGAAAGCGCGCGTAAAGCGTGCGCAATGCAAGTGCCTGAAGTGTGCTGTCGCAAACAAGATGTTGTGGGAAAGGTATGTTGAGTGGAGGAAGATGTTGGGTTGAAGAAAGAAGCAAGGCTGATCTTTGTATGCTGAGATCGCAAAACCAGAGGCCAGCCACAAGGCCGCGATCGTGATGAATCTTCTCGAGAAATCCAAAACTTGAAGAGCACGAGTTTGGACTCTTATTGTGTGTTCTTAAGTTGTTGGATGAAGATATTGTGTCGCAGGAAGCGTGCGGCCGTTTAATATTGCGAGCAGATGAACTTCGCTCAGACAACGACGAGCAAATCACCACCTCCAAAATAAAAAGCGCGACTGAGGCCAAAATTGGCAGAAAAATGCAATTGCAAAGTTCAGATTCAAATCAACCCCTTTCGCCAGCTGACGTCATTGAGCCTCTTTGGCGGGCGACAAGATCAAATCAATCACAGTCCGTCTGTTCCACTGGGCAAGTACAATTTGGACTTCAAGCAATACACTACTCTATATCAAGCAGCAATCTGCAATACACCATTGTGGTGGTAGCTTAGAAGTTTCAAAACCGACCAATAGAACACTTGTGCCATGGGCAAGATCGACACTGGACAAAGATATAGAATAGTAAGTACTTGCAATTCATCCTGCCGTGACTACCTTTATTGACGGCTGCAACAGGTCCAACGGCAGCCACACAACCAATCGTAGTATGAATATCGATGACAGTCCATCTCTAGATCAGGGAAGTGCGCTCTTGGGCTTGGAGCAGATACATTTCCACGTGCAAGCATCAATCCGCAACACTTCATTGTGGTGATGTCTTTGCAAGTTGCGAAATTGACAAACAGTCCGTCTAGGCCATTGGGCTAGTACGACATTTGAAACGAAGATATGGAGCTGTAAGTACTAGCATTGAGTCCTTGCTGTGACCACCTCTGACGGCTGTAACAGGTTCAACGGTAGCCATGCAATCGACGACAGTTCTCGACGACAGTTCATCGACGACAGGTTTTCTACCGACTGGGGAAGAACCATCGTGGACATGAAGCAAATAAGTGCTAATTGGAAAACAGCGGGTTTGGTGTAGCAGAGCAAAAATAAAGGTAACATACGTTTTTAACTGTCCAGCTCCTCCATTCAGCTCCTCGTCACTGGTGTTGACTCGAAGACTCGGTACCATGGCACGCTTGATGAGTATGGCGTCGCTGGGAGAGCTTGGTCGCTTCGTCGGGCCTAGTTCTACCAAGTCCTTCTCTCCTTGCGCAACTACGAATGTTGCGTTATCCATTATTTGTGTCGAGTCCGATTGCTCTCCGAGGCGATTCTCTGCCACAAGCGCGAGTGCGTCGAGCGAGCCCGTGGGCGAGAGGCTGCCGCGAGGCTGCGTGGAGGTGGCTGCTGGCCGAGTTCCCTCCATACCGTTTCCTGACTCTGTCTTCAATTCCTCGTTTTGGAAGGAGTCCATGAGGATACTGTTCATTGGTTGAACACTTCCAACTGTTGACATGGAAGAGAACCGCGAGTGTGAAGTAGACTGTAATGAAGATGTAAAAGAGGAGAGACTGCTTCGGCTGTCAGAGAATTTATGGTGTGGCGATCTGGGCGTTTCTGTGTGTGAATCATCGCAGTGAATATTCCGAGGCGGGCTCGTTGGAGTCGACGTCGGATTCGACGTCGGTTTCGATACTGTGTTGATCGGTAACGAATACCCTCCCGCATCCCAAGGCGTCCTGTTCCTTGTTGGCGTCCTCGAAACCTCCCTCTTCTTCTGCTGCTCAGCAGCAATGGAGCCGGCGTTCAACAGTGATATGACGTCCATCTTGACCTGCAGTTGACCTATTGACTTGGGTACGTTCCCCGTGATGGTGGTCCTCCTGACTGCTACCTCTTACTCATGAGCAGAAGTCTGTTCCCTGTGCTGAAGTTGAAAGCTGGGAAGACAAGTAGATGAAGTCCGTCCGAATCCAGATATTAACCTTTCAAAACCCCTCAGCACTCGTCTGGTCAGTACGAACGACGTTGAGGATAAGTAACCTTAATCTATGAATGATCGGAGTAAGGTGTTTTAGAAGTCTGATGGTTTAATAGATCCGATTGAGAAGTCCAACTCTCGGTTCAGATAAACTTTGATCGTGTGGCTTTGACAGGAAGGGTGATTCAAGTCTCCAAGTGTCTTGCGAGCTGGTAAGAGGCTTGTGGTAGGACCGGCATCCGACAATGCATTGACCTCTTGAGAAGCGTACGAAACACTCTGGTGAAGCTTGGTTGTATCGCGCCAATCGTCCAAACATCCGACTTATCAAGTCACTGTGGGCGGATCTACCAAGGCCCGAAAAGAAACAATGAGATTATCTCTTCTTCCCGAAACGTGGAGGCTTTGATGCATTAATACGGACGGGCAGCCTGTCTGGATATATCAGGCGGAGCCAATGCTATTGGACGAAGAGACTTCGGCAGACTTCAGCTAGAGTGGTCCTGCACTTTATTCATGAACGAGTGTTCATAAGAGGCTGTGAAATGTAAGCTGTTGCTCCTTCATCAATACCGGCCGACGAATGGAGAATCTGACGAGGGTACAAACCGTTCAACCAGAAAGAGACAAGACACCAAAAAGATAGGACGAAGTCAAGGGCCACTCAGACACCCTGGAAGACGTAAGGCTGCTTCGGGTATGCATAAGAGACCTTGGCCATGTTTGGTTGACGGCTAGCAGAATATAAGACAACAGAAGAGACAACGGCCGGCGACCGAGGGGAGCGGAATAGCAGCGACAAGTGAAGCTGGAACTCAATTCTCCCGCAGAGTTGAGGGCAAAGTTGATAGGGTGCATAGTGCATGATTATGCTCGGCCAGTGTTTGAGGTTGAGATTCCCCACACTATTTCAGAGCATGACCCTGGTTGACTGGGCCCATCTTTGGAGCCTTGTCGATGGTAGCCAAGGGTCTCAGAATCCTTGATCAAGCCGTCGATGAACCATTTAAGGCCTTGTGTTTGGGAGACCCATGCAAGAAGTGGGCCTGCAGCCGTGTGGCCGCCGCGTTTCGTGGGAATCCTGATGGTGATCGTCTAACGAGATATTCTCGTCTGAACTGAAGCTTACGATCTGCTCAGGGAATAGAGTTATCGTGATTCATGACGAACTCACAGCAGTCAGACTTCGTGTCTTCTGCAGATAGTTTGCATTTCAGAAGTACTGAAGTTGCAGCAATTTAGTGCTTCGAGTCCTGTACCAGCCATGTAGCCACTTCCTTTTCTCCCATGTTTTCTTGGACGATTCGGAACTTCTTGTTCGGGAGGCGGATGTTTGATCTCAAGGCGAGTAGAGCAAATCCGGAAACTTGTGACACCACCGATACTGGCGTCTGACTGCAAACACACGGACCGATGCAGATGGAGCTTGGTAGTTGGGAGGGCTACCTATTTGGCCAGCGAAGGAGAGGTCGAGTTTTTACGAATTGCGAGTGTTGAGAAGCATGCAGCCACGCGAGTTCCGAGCTAGATGTGGATGTACCGTGGATGAAGCCTCGTATGCACAGGCTCGTGGACGCATGAGGCTGCTATTCCTGACATCGTGACGACGTAGTGTAACTGCCACTTCAACCGCGTGCTGCTGTACACGCCACCTACGGGAGGCTCTCACTCTCACTCTCACTCTGTCACTGATAATGATAAATGCTCACGCAGGAGTCGTCTTCTAGCGTGAGAAGCATTCAGCTGGCCAGCACACCCTGCGTCCGCAATCCGCATCGGTCATCGGAGGAATACGCCTTGGGTTTGCAACTACAGTCTGGGATGTGAAGTCTTGAAGATGCGATGTGGTTGCAGCCATGATGCGGGCAGCTCTGGTGGGGATGAAGAATAGTCAAGGTCCGCGAGATGCCAGTGGACGTCAGCGTCACCAGCGATGGGATTCATGGGAAACGGGTGAGGATCGGAGAATTGCAGTGGGCGGTGGGCGGTGCGATTGGCCCAAGTCGTGCAAACTCCGTGTTTCAAAATCTGCATTCTGCGCTGTGTTGCTGGGATGCTGCACCGCCCAGAGATCCAGCATCACGCTAGCATAAGCAGCAGCGCAGAGTTCCGACACCTGCAACCCGACTTTGGAACGAATCGAAGGCTGCGAAGGGTTTCAGCCGATCTTTTGTCCAGTTTCTGTGACGAGTTCGAGAAGGCGCAGCGTTCATGCCTCTACCCATCACCGATCCGCCGTCCATGCGAGCGAAGAAGATCCTCCCGTGGCGGCCAGCACGGTCATCTCTATGGTCTTTTGCTCGAATGGGGCTGTGCCGGTTTAAGCTGAAGACGAGTAAGACAAGTAACGGCTCGCGAGGTCCCTTCTGTGACGTGAGTTAAGTTTTGGGACCATGAAGCAGATCAAGGAGTTGGTGACCATCAAACATGGCAGTGCGGGAGAATGGCTTCATCCGATGTCGCGCTTCACAAGACTGGCTGGGACTGCTTAGTCACTTAGACACGGGAAGTCACATGTGCATGAACAAAGTCTCGAAGTTGAACATTGAACGAACCCGCATTCGAGGCTTGAGACATTGTGGAATGCAGGCTATTGTGAAATTGATGTATTGCTTGGGAGTAGAACAGAGACCTTTGCTAAAGCTTAGACATTGATGAGACTTTACGTTGACTAAATAAGCGAATCGAAAAGGGGCGTAGCCGAATACACCATCCTCGTGTGCATACTGGAAGACTACGGAATCGACGACTATCAGAACATCGGATTACCATGCCATGAATGGCGGTAATATTTGCCAAGTATTCCAGACCATAGATAAGAGTAACGGCCTCAAAAGATTTCGGGTTATGTGATTGCTGCTTAAGGAGGCTGGTACGATGGAACAAAGGAAGCTGAGATGGAGTCTGACCATCCTTCGGCATCAGTTTCAAGATGAATACTTAGAATTGAGTCATTACAAGAAAGCAACTGTGCAGACAGGAAAATGTGATACGTGAAAGACCATGATAACGTCGCCAAAAAAAAAAAAAAAATTGAGGCTCGAAATGGAATCGTACAACAGAATATTTACCAAAGTATTATGATCGAGAGACTATAAAGGCGCTGGGAAGTATGCATAAAACCACTTATAGGTCTGTATACGCAAGGACGCCTCCAATAATTGTCCATCTCAAAGATCCGACATCAAGTTCACAAGTTCATAAGTTTCCATACTCCCGACATCCAGATGACACCCACGAAGTCGGCGGCGCCTGCACAATTCTCAAGTCAAAACTCAACATCTGTCAGCAATGGAGTTTGACTAGCCCTTCTTCTGATAAGACATGAGCATGGAATACTACTTTTCCTATTCACACGTCGTGATACCTGCACTACAAACCCAGCAACAAGCCATTATTTCCCGTTTTACTAACCGCTCTCCAGGGCTATTGGCAGAACCCTTATTTAAACTTTGATCACTTGCATACCAATCTATCATATCAAAGACCTTGCTATAAGTGATCACATATCGTTTCCCCAGACTCAAAGCATGACACACGAGCCGTTCCCAGGATCTTCCCCTTCGCATCGCTTGCCGTTATCTGCCTCCAGCCCGCTGGCCCTTGCCATGGCCCTACCACACACAACATACTTTTTCCGAATCACGGAGATCTGCAACCTTGACAGAATTTGGCTCGGAGAATTAAAACCACCTTGTATCATTGAGCGGCTCCCACCACATACTGAAAAGATTCAGGCACTCGAATGACAGCTGCCGGGTGCGGCTTTTCTTGGTCTGATGATACGGAGGAGGTGGCTGTACATGCACCACCTTTGCGCTCGTCTCAAAAACTGACTGATATCTGAGCAAAGGGCCACGGCTGAAGCTGTTCCCGTCCCTTCAACAGTGACAGATAGAAACGCTAGTTTTGCGAATTCTCCGTCGCATGCCATCTGTCAAGTTTTACATTGAGACCGATTGATCCGAATCTGCATTTCAGCGCAAGGCAGACTAGCAGGTGATTGACACTCGAACTTCCGTTTCTCGACGGCGCAGAGTTTAGAGCGGAAGACAAGAGCCCGGAGACCGTGGAGAATACCCGGAAACATCTCTTACATTAAAAATTGCTCAAAGAGAGGTTGAACAGACGGGCACGGGAGGTAGCCGGGATGATGGACCCAAACTTTTGGAAGCTTGGTTATGTTAAGGAAACTAAACATGAGACGAATCACAATCCACTCTATAAATCCAGTTATAAGATTGAGGTCAACATGGAATACAGGACCTGGTTGGATGCGGTTTCTCAAGAATCAGCCCACGACTAGGTTAAGGAAACTAAACATAAGACGAATCACAACCGCTGGTGATATATACCGTCATAATATTAAGGCCACCACGGTGGGTCTGATATAGAATTCGTTGACCTCCAAGGGATGTGAGGAAAGAGGAAGAGAGGTAAGAGAAAATGGTCTTGAGGCTGAGGAGGGAGCGAGCTGGGAGCAATCTTGTTGCTTAAATCAAGGAAGGAAATACACTAGAGATCACAGGGTCACGACATATATGTGATATTGTCAATTTTCCTTGTAATACAGTCGCAGAAAGGAGCAGTTCTACGTTCAAAGCCTTTCCGCAAACATCTATTGGATGCAGTGGAGGGAGGAGACAGCCTCGAAGTAAAAGCTGTGGCCATGTTCGGCTCCCCGCGTCGAGTCCCATTCTGTAATAACAAGCAGAAGAATCGAAATCATCATCTATCTAGAGATTCTCTAGCAAAAGTGTATGAAAAGACGACCTCTTTGACGCCTTTTCCTGTATCCATTCCCAATGCGCTATAATATCGTACTCAATTGTGACTGCCGTATGCGCAATCCAAGGAAAGCCCCTAGATCTCGACGTCAATTTCCAGATCAATAGCACCAATGATGTCATCTTCCATCAAAGGTCGTCGAATTTGGGGGAGTCCTTTGCTGTCAACCTTTGGGGCTGAAAGTTTGGCGATGTGGGGAAGAGGAGCAGCCTTCTTCGCTGCGAGCTTCGGTGTGCCAGTGGCAGGAGTATTGGTGCCGCTTCTCTCACTCCTGACACTTCCGAAAGCATCGGCAACATCGTGCTTGAACTTGGCCTTAGTCTTGACACGTCGTGAGTGATCCTCAACGACATCTTCTCCACGCTCGCGGGCAGCCTGGAGAGCCTTGGCGGCCTTGCGCTCCTTGATCTGTGCTTGACGAACTTCCTCAATGTTCTTCCGGCGGTTCTCCTTATTCAACATGGCCAGTCGCTCTTGTTGACTCATGCCTGCGGGAGCCTTTTTCGCCGGTGTTGGTTGCATAGAAGTACTGTAGGCTAATTTAGGTCCCTCAAGCGCCTCAAGTTCCTTACGGAGAACGTCTTCCTTCTCGGTATTACCAGATGCCTGGGCTTCCTTGATGGCCTTGCTCAATCGAGATCGTTCAACAGCATTGAATTTGGTGAGTAGGGCTCCAGACTTAGTCAGCTTCTCTTGGAGTTCGGCCTCGGTCCAGGTACGATTGACGAGAGCATTGATATTGGCAACCTTGGCGTTGAGCTTTGGCTTGGTGGGCAGGGGAACACCCTCTTGTAGACAAGTCTGCTTGTAGCGGTTCCATTCAGCCTGTGACTTGTCAGTATTGCTGTGCACTTGCGAATTGAAGGATTCTAACCTCAGTGAATGCACCATCGGAGCAGGTGATGAAGGGCCAGTTTCTCTCCGCCTTGCCATGGGCAGCGCGGATATACTGGGTTGTCTTGAAGGGCTTGCCATTCTCGTTTGTAATAGCGTATGGTCTGTCTTCAACGAATCCCTTGATGACACCCATTCGATAGATATTCTGGCCAGTCTCCTTGTCCACACCAACGCTGATTCGACAGAAGCATCCCGTGATAGCCTCCTCAAATCCAGGATAGAAGCAGACCAGAGCGAATCTGCTTCTACCAACTCTGACTCGCTCAATGTCTCGGAGAGTTGCTGGCTCTGCATCGCGGTAGTCGGGGGAGTTCGACTTCTTGTTCTTTGACTTGGCATCATCCCACTCGACCTCGCTGTCCCCGTCTGCGTCGGCGTCCGAGAAGTCATCGTGAGCAACTCGTCGATCCTTATTCTTCTCCTTATCTTCGTCGCGGCGACGTTGACGATCGGTCTTCTCAGCTCTTGCGCTCTTGAGTCGATTGATACCAGTGCTGGCTTCTCCGACCTTGCCACCTCCAAGCTTTGTTCGTTGGCGGGATGTCTTGCGCTGATTGTCCTCCAGGTCGGCGGCGCCTGCCTTGCGCTTCTTGTCCAGCTTCTTGTTCTCTGCCTCACGAGCGTTCAAGAAGTGGCGCAAGGCTCTGTTCTGTCTGTCGCGCTCAACTTCTTGTGCACGCTCAGCAAGAACCTCTTCACGCTTGATCTCTGGCATGTCCATGATCTCAGCCTTGTCGGCGGCGTTCATGAACTTGCCCTCCAGGGGATACTTCTCTCCATCGTCGTCGAACATGGCGGGTGATGTATCGGAATCTGAGTCTGATTCGTCCATGGGCGCAGATCGTTGCGAGTGGGAAGACGAATGACCAGATGAGCTGTGGTGTAGTGTAAGCCAATGCTACTGCGAGAGCGTCGCGGTGGAAGTAGCAAGTACTTACGCTTCGCCCTCTTCCTCCGAGTCGTTTTGTCGACGGGAGGTCTTCTTTGTGGTGGACATCGCGTTGGATTTACCTGGCGAGCCCGAGGGTCCTTCGTGGGAATTGATCGGGGCGGTTTCTTCCTCATCAGACGAATCCCCGCCAGCGAGCGCGAGGAGCTCATCCTCAAGATCGGACATGGCGGCTGGTGCTCTGCGGTTACTGTGGTGGAAACCGCAAAGTTTCTTTGTGAGTGACGAGTGGTGGGTGGTGAATTTGCCTGGATGACCAAGGAAGGCGCAAACAAGAGTTGCAGAGGATATGTAGAACGGAGATGGTCAGAAGCAAATGGCCAAAAGTAAATAAAGCGTATTAGCGTGATTTGAGCGACAAGTATTGTCGTTTGATGGACAATACCATTGATAATAATTTGCTTCCTATTGTCGATGAAGTGACATAGCACTTCCGACTCCTGAGTTTAGTGCCGGGGCCTCTGTTTTCCCGCTCCGAGACAGGGGTGAAAGCAGAAGTAAAGAAGCCAAAGGTCTTCAATCACGACGGGAAGGTAAGACTTGTAGAATGCAGTAAAATTTAGGTCTAATGTGCATCACCGTAATAATTCAAATCATAAAATACTCCCACTATCAAAACAGTATATTCCGAGAAGGTTTGGAAGAGGATAATTGATGGCCGCTTTTGGTAGTCTTGCAGGGGTCTCGAATAGCTTAGAGCCTCAAATGAATATCCACATAACTTTGCACTCAATTACTTTTTGTACATTGAAGTAAGAGTTCCAATCCCACAATGTCATTATCAGCCTGCTACAAACGCTCGGCTCTGCAGGCGAACCGCCTTCTAGTCTACGACTTCCTGGCCCCAAGTCTACTGAAGCTTCCTCGAGCATGCCGCCACTCCAGATGTCTATCCACAACTCGAAGAAGCTATACAGACAAACCCCAATATCCTCCTCCTGAACAGGCCCCACGAACCCCAAAATCTGGACCAGATGCAGCCTTAAGTCCATCTCCACTCAATAAGCCTTTGACTCAGGCCCAGCGCGACTTTCTCACCAGCGCAGTATGAGCCCATTCTTTCCTCTCCAATTGAGAAAGGTGATCTGATACTTCGTAGCTACGAGTCAACCAAGCTGGTGAACTCGCCGCAACACTCATATACACTGCGCAGACGCCTCCCATCGTAGCAGCACACCCGCACCTCCGACACCTCATGAAGCACATGTACGAGCAAGAAGCTGGGCACTTCGACACCTTCAACGCTCTTTTGGCGAAACACCGCGTCCGTCCCACAGCCATGTATCCCGTTTGGTCGCTCGCTGCTTCGGCATTAGGCTGGGGGACCGCGATTATGGGCCGAGATGCAGCAATGGCTTGTACAGAAGCCGTAGAGACGGAGATTGGAGGGCACTACAATGGCCAAGTACGAGTACTACTCGATATGGCAGAGCAGATGGAGAAATCAGGCGCGGAAATGGGAGATGAATTAAAGGAGTTGATACAAACGATACGGCGGATACGAGATGAAGAGCTAGAGCACTTGGATCACGCAGTCGAGAACGATTCTAAGCAAGCAGTACTGCATCAATTGCTCACTGGGGTTATAAGAGCCGGGTGTAGAGGCGCGATTTGGGTCAGCGAGAGAGTGTGAAATCAATCTTGATATATTTATGACAGACTAGCTAGATGTGCAAGCAACGCTTCGCTCTTATGCTGCAAAGTAAAAACGCCTGTCCATGCTCCTGCCTTTCCCTTGTGATTTCCAGAGTACAAATTTACAGACACTGTTCTAATATTATATACTGATCATTCAATTACTGCAAAATGGGTCAGTACAACCTCAATTAAGCGCGGTGTTGTTTGGAACTTACTAGATCTGCAAAGGCGCCACTTGATCCACCTGGTAGAGCCAGTTGGAATTGGCCTCTTCTTTGACAAGCCAGTCAATCGGGAAGAAGACAAGATTTCCTTGTACCATATTAAGTAATTCCTCGAGTTCTTGCATACTGGGCAAGTCATCACTGGCAGAGAAGCCCTTGCGGCTATTCTTGGTAGTTCCTCGTCGTCGTCTCTTGACGGAACCTTGGTTTGCGGACCCAGTAGAATTGGCATTCAGTTTCTCTGATGGCGAAGAGAAAGTGGTTTTCCTGGCCGTAGACTGTGAAGCAGCTCCCTGTGTCTTCTCGGCCTCCCCTCCGGGAGCGTTGAGGAGTGCATTATCAAGAATTGGGAACGCTTCATCTCCAGCGGGTTGAACAGGCGAAGTAGCCTCATCGGATGCTCTGAGAGCATCCTTCTCGGCCGCACCATCCAACTGGCCGTTCGTCACCACGTTATCTGTTGTGTCAAGGCGCAGTCTGTTTTCTGCGTTGGCATTCTCCGCCAATTCCTCAACAGTTCCAAGAGGATGGCTTTCCTGCCCAAGTGCATTGATCTTCTCAGACATGTTGCTCAGTATTGTTCCACCTCCTCCAAAGCCGGCTCCAGGAGGCCCACTCTTGCCAGGAGCTTCTTGCTCATCACGTTCCGCACTCTTCACGCCAGCTTGTGCTTGAGCGAGTCTCTCTGCATACGCAACGTACTCAGTGTACTCATGCCAATTGGTGACTTCACTGTCGGGATTGCACCTAAAGACTCTTCGGAAGATCTTGGTGTTATTCTCTGCAACCCGACGCCATACGTCTTCGAAGAAAGAGTCATTGAGAGGGTCTCGCATGCAATCTTTGTCTATAACTGCAGGAATGATATCGGCGGCAAGTGGGTTGCATGTTTTAGTTGCTGGGTTTCCTGCAGCATCTATGTGAACTGGCGGCCCACCGATATCCGTGTCATCAGTAGTAGGGAGAGCAGGAAGTTGAGACAGCAGTGACAGGCCGAGTTGCTCTGTTGTTCTCCTGGGCAGACTAGGCATTGGCGGGTAGCTCTCATTGCCTGGGCCGCTATTGTTGCCGCTATAATTATGACCAATGGATGGCCGTGAGTGTGCCTTCCTTGGATGATCGACTGTGCCTTTACCCTCAGCAGCGATATCCTTGAGGAGCACTTCGCGACCTCCATCAACCAAGACTGAATCACGACCTCGCACGAGACCACTCTTCTCGGCAGCCTTCATTTGGTCCTTGCCCTCACCTGCCACTTCAGCAGCGTGTTGCGAGTTGCCCGTGACTCTCTTATCCGCCGTGACAGACTTGAACGCCTCCGCCTGTAAGTTAGGGTTGTCTTCTTGCTCCCAGTCTACGTCATGATTGAAGCTAAGCAGATTTTGGTTGGCAATTCGAAAGGTGTCTTCTGGGCGTGGTTTATTAGTCAGAGTCTGATTGGAATTCCCTTCGTCAACATCATTGTAGATCCCGTTCATCTTCGCTTCATATTCTTCCTCCTCTCGATCTAATTCAGCCCGTCGCTCCTCCTCCATGACCTCATCAACATCAAGACCAAGATGTTCCCTCATTAGCCGCATGCGCAAAGTGTGGGCAAAGCGTCCGACGAGGTATGGCTCACCGTCCATTGTCGACCACAGCATATCAGTGTCCCGAACAATGGCAGCGCACTCGGAATCTCGAATGCCAACCATGGAGCGCTCGTTGATATTGGCTGAGCCAATGAGCGCAACTCGATCGTCCACAATGATTGCCTTAGCATGGATATACAACTGCTCAGTAACCAGCATCTTCTTCGGCCCAATCTTTCCCCACGTTCTCAGACTGTAGAACTGAACATAGTCTTCCGGCTCAATGCCTTGAGCTCTCAACCTCCCGAATATTGATGACTCGCCACGGCAGATGCTGCGGAATTGGCACTGCATAATCAATCTAACGCTGGTTCCCTCAGGTTCATCCACGGTATTCTGGAAACCAGGCATCAGAGGGATAAGAAGCACACAACGCCAGCTCTCGTTATTCTGGTACGCTCGGATGGCTCGCTCAACAATGGCATCACCAATCTTGTTGACAATCTTGACATTCATTGTCTCAGTGCTAGAGATAAAGAACTGGTTCTCAATGTAGACAAAATGCTCAGACTCCTCGATCATTTTGCAATATGCGGTCATGATACTGTGTTCAACTTCCACAACTCCCAGGGACCAATCGCTAGCTGATCGCAGAATTTGGACTTCGCACGTTCCACTGAGACCCAAGGCCTCGAGGTCGGCAGGATTATAGTCAGGTGGTGGGAGTAGGAATGGCGTAGGTCTCGTTGGTTTTCTGCCGCGCAGCACGTAGTTCCATCGTTGAACGAAGTGGCGAGTCAAGTCCCGAGCAGGCTGTCCGACAACTTGCATCGATATGTCGTGCCATGGCATCCTAGGGGTCTTTGAACGATCATACATCTCTGCGTATGGTTCATTCAACTGGAAGAAGTCTTGAACTCGAGGATTCGAGTAGTCTTTTCCTGGCCAGAGTTGACAGTGGTCAGCATCCTTTGGAAGATCTGATTGCTCAAAACCAGTTGGCTTGTCATCCGCCACAGAATGTTGTGGTGTATCCCATCGGCCGAAGCAAAGATCAATGCCACCAACGAAAGCAACTGTATGGTCAACAACGCAGATCTTCTCGTGATGAGCGAAGAAGAATTGATTCTTCTTATACTGGTTCGGTGACCTCTGTACAAAGATGTTTGGGTGAAGGTCAAGCATAGAGAATTTCGTGAACTCCGAGTCGATAGGAATCGCAGCTTCCACATTTCTGTAGATGATAATGAAAATCTTGACTCCTTCCCTAGCCTTCTTCTGCAGTAGCCTATCCAGACGCCATTTCTGGCTGATCGCTGCCGGTCTTCGCATGTACATTTGAGGACTCAGCCACCAATCGTGGATGTAGATGACATCTTTGGCCATGTTTATAGCACGGGAAACATTCCACATGTAGTCTCTACCGTCTACCAGCCACTGAGCATATACGCCATTCCGAACAGGCGCAAAGCTACCAAAGCGGTTCTCTTTCGCCCATGGAGTATTGCTCAACATGTATGTGATAGATTCCTCGAACTGCTGGAGTTGCTTCTCATTCTTCGCTAATAACTTGAATTTGCGCTCCGAGTTTTGCAGCTTGAGACTGTGATGCTGGGTATGCTTCGCTGAAGTTTCCACTTTGGCAACTTCTTTCCCCTTCCCTTCCGTAAGCTTACGTCGTTTGTTGCGGATTTCAAACTTCGGATCAACAAGGTAGACATCGTAGATATGCATATTTTCTGGCGAATCCACGCAAACGATGTAGCTGTGCCTCACAAGGAACCACTTGGGAGAATGACGGTGGAAAACATTCGACGGGGTGAGTAGCCTCCTCACATCTAAGCCCTTCGAAGACTGGATGACGAGGTAACCTTCTTTGCCATGATAGCTGCCCTCAGCCGCAAGTCGAACTCCTAAAGCGGACAATTCTAGGAACCGACACAATCTGTTGCTATCGGCCCGGAAAATAAGCCATCGAATCATTTCCTGAAGATACACTTCGAGCCTCTTTCGTTGTCTCTCATTGTAAACCCGGGTTTGTTGAGCAGGTTGGCCATTTCCCACAACACCACCAGCCTTCGCTTCTTGAGCCCGAGCTACACTGGACCTCCTATGGGCAGCACTAAGAGATGGGCGACGCTTCTTTCGTTTCTTCTCGGTCTCACTATGAGTTGCCTCTCCTCCAGTCTCGTCCACGCGAATATTGTCTGGCTCGTCCTCGTCGCTATCGCCAAGTCCACGTACACCTCTGAAGTAAGGAAAAGCCGATTTAGGAAATTTCGGTTGCTTTGGCCTCGCGTTGACATCACTTTTCAGCTGAATGTACTTGTCATTGCTGCCCTGGATTTTGTATCGCAGATGGAGATTCGTGAAATCTCGGAGTGACCTGTGAATGACCCATTTCATACGATTCAAGCCATTTCCATACTCGAGCTCAATTCGGAAAATGAGATGTCTTTCAGACTCGTTTGAATCGTCGAGGCTGGCTTTGCTATCGGTGATGCGCAGTTTCAACTGCTCGAGTAATACAGGAATCCGTTTGTTTCCATGCTCATCTCGTTGGATCATGCTGGCTAACATGAGAGCTGCAGGAGCTCCGGCACGTAGTTCGGCCATCAACTCGGCCGACTTGAGATAGTCGACTTTGTGTTCTTCCTTCCTCTGGCCCAACAATTTGAGCCCATGCTTCAGCATCCGCCATCGCTGAGCGCCAAAAGTCGTCGCGCGTTCAGCACCTAGGAAAGGTCTCCGCTCGCGAGGCTGTCCATCACCATCACTTACACCACCACCACCACCAATCCCTGTTATACGTCTAAAGTTGCTAGGCCTTCTTGACGTGGTCGTGCCGTCCAGTTGCTCTGAGGGGTGTTGCCCTCCATTACTCAACGCTCGAGCACTCGTTATCCAGGAGCTGCCCCTTCTCCAAGTACTCTGATTATTGAGTCTATCCCGGCCCTCGCCTTCAGAAAGATGTCCTCGTTGCTCTAATGATCCATCGGTTGCCCGACGATTCAGAAACGGAATCTGACGACTACTGCCGCTAGGCGAATCTGTCTGTGCTAGCCCGCGTGCTCTTGGTGTAGTGGGAGCGGTCTGGTTTCCATTACCGTTTTCTTGCAGTCTTCGAAATCGGCGCTTTCGTTTGGTACGTGTAGTATCAGTCATGGCTCCTTCATCGGCCGTCTCCTCGGCATCAGCATCCACATCACTTCCCTCCTCCTGTAATGTATGCGGCCGGCGCGACGTCCGTTCTGCGGTAGGTGAAAGGGATGCAGAGGCGGGTCCTTCTTCAACATTACTCTGGTTCCTGCTGTGAGTCTGCAGACTACCAGAAGAAGTTAATGCTTTCAGCTTCGACATGAGAGACTGGCCACGCCGGTCCTTGCTCGGAGTTTCGCCATCATCCCACGAATCCTGTCTGGTATGCCCAAATGAGTCTTGTCCAAGGTCGTGCCTGGCAAATTGCACACTTCTTCGACCTGGTGGAGTAGTGGTACCTGTTCGTTCTTTGGGAAATGAACCGGAAGTATGCTTGAGCGCGCTTTGGGGGGAATTGGTCGAGACTGCAGTGGCACCTATACCTAAGGGAGGGTTTAAATAATCGTTGGGTATGCCGCCATTTATATGATCCATCGCCTCTGTCGTGGGCCCGTTTGTGCTGCCGTTCGCTGTTGTGGAATGATGCGCGAGATCGCTCGAGGTTTCAGTTGGACCTGCAGAACTGAACTTTTCCCTCAAGCTCGACTGCTTTGCAATGGCAGATCCATTTGTCTTAGATTCTGCAGGTGATTCTGAGCGCGGGCTCCTCGTCATCGGCGAGAGCGATTCTTCGTTGCGCAGAGCCATGGTAGCTCCGAGTGGCCTTTATGGCAAACTGGGCCCTAGCTGAACAGTCCTTCGACCTGGAAGTGCTCAGCAACTAGCACAGTTGCTGTGAGCCTTCCAATCTTATGTTCCTATGTCGTGGACGTCGTAACCATCTTGGACCGAAAAAGTGTCTCAAGTATATCTCTACCGGCACATGTGGACTTGCTTGGCTGTGGTCTCGTCGACTAGTTGTATGCAGCACGATCCGCTAGACGTTGTTGCAGCGTGTCGGAATGGTTCCAGAGAAGCGCGAATAAACTGGGCCTACAAGCATGGAAAGCTGGAGTGTTTGTAAGTGTCCCAAAAGGTAGAAGTATTTAATGTTTAATCGTTTGCATTTCGGGGATTGCTACGCCGTGTTCCCAGCTGGGGCAACAATTTCCCGCATGACGTCTTGGTTGGAACTACAGTAGCTTGGCTCGAGCCCCCGAGTATCATTTTCCCTATATCGATACCAGCATTGTTTTATTTAATGGTTATTTAGAGACTCGTAGAGAGATTTCAGCTCGGGATATGTGGAAGCACGGTACGTCGAACCTCGGTTCTTAGGTGAGATTTCGTTTGCTGGTACATTTGCATCACTTCAAATGAGAAGGCACGGTTCCCACTTTCCACAACTCCGAAACATTCACTTTCTCTCATCCCCACATTCCCTCCAGAACATCATCAAACCTTAGAGATGGCGACTCCAAATCCACTTCAAGGCTCTCACTCAGGTTCACCTCTCACCATTTCTGCAAAAACGTTTCATATTGCTGGTATTCTTACAGTCGTTCACGGTCTCGAGGAATTACCGCTGTCATGTCAGTCGATATCCTGCCTCTGGCTCCTCCATCCAAGACTGCAAACCAAAGAGATCATGGCCTCTGTTGCGAGCACCTGCATTAATGATTGGAATCAGCGCCTATCATCAGATAACCGAAATATAGGTCTCATTGCTGTGGCATTTGACCAAAGAAATCATGGAAACAGGGAAGTCATGGCGTCTGCAAATGGGGCGTGGAGAGACGGAAACGTGAGGCATGCTCAAGACATGTTTTCGTACGCGATTACCCTCGTGATAGCATTCCACTGCAACGCTAAATTCCATCCCAGTATTTTTCATGGCACTGCGCTTGATACAAGTCTGCTGATTGACCATTTGGGATCTTACATCTTTCATGGTCCCAACTCGCCGTCAATTGACCAGCATCTCGTGATGGGTATTTCGTTGGGAGGACATGCAGCTTGGCAAGTCCTGTTCAACGACCCTCGAGTTACAACTGCAGTCGTTATCATTGGGTGTCCTGATTACATGCGTGAGTCTTATCGTGCGGACTTCCTGCATTGCCTGGTTTTCAAGTCGATTGATCATTGACTTTTTTGGTGCTGGTGAAATTTCAAGTGGAATAGCTCATCTCACGAAGTCCTCCTCAGACTACTTACAGTACATTTGCCTCCTCAACACAGAAGGCAGAAGATAATTGCAGGGATTTGAACCTTTCATTGACATTTCCAGTGTTACTGACTTCCATCAGGATTAATGAGTGACAGAGCTCGGCTTTCCAAGCTCAAGACATACACATCGACCGACGGGGCTACCTTTCTGGGAAGTGAAGACTTCCCTAAGGCGCTCATTACAAGTTGCCAGCAATGGGATCCAAAAGGCCTGCTCTTCGGTACTAACAACATCAACCACAACCCATCTGAACATGAACAAACGTGTATCCGTGAAATCCTTGACAGGAAGCTTAAATGCAAGCGAGTCTTGGTCTGCTCCGGAGGTGATGACAAGTTGGTTCCATACCATTGCTCTGAGCCCTTTCTTCAATTCCTTAAATCAGCAACAGGTGGGTGGTACAAAGATGGAAATGTCTACGTTGAGGATAATGTGTATCCTGGAGTTGGGCATGCCTACAGTGAGGCAATGGTGAAGGATACCGTGAGATTCGTGAGCGATACTTTGGCCGGGATCTCTACAGAGCCAAAATCAAATCTGTAGCTACTCGACAATGAATTTATGATGAACATTCTTCAGCATCATACGATCTTGCAATGTAAACATCAAACTCACGACAGGGCGTTATTACCTCTGGCAAGGCGGCTTATGTAATCCTTAAGCGAACAATTAGCCCATAGGCCCATCTTCAACCTATAAATCCAAAACATATTCCAAAGATCATATCAAACCCAAAATTATTGTTCCGCTTATTTCATGAAGACACGCCGACCCGCGGCACATGTTCTCAGATCTCTTTATCTGCTCAACTCCTCTCCACTGCCGAGCAAGACCTGGAGAAGAACGTTTACGATGACATCCTCGATGTCCAAGGAGCCGAGGCGATTTGCACCGCTTAAGGAAGGTGTCGAGAATGCAGCTGCTGGTGCACCAAGGCTGAAGGGTGTCGTGTTCGATGTGGATGGAACTTTGTGGTGAGTGAATTCCTCTTATATTTTGGCTTTATTACGATTGCTGGCTTTAATTTCTTCTCCTTTGCAAACGTGTAGTTGAATTGTTGCGTCAGGAAGTCAATCAGAACATCTAACTAGAGTTCTTTAAGTAGGGTGTAACTACAAACTGCTTCATTGATTGTGCTCATTTCTTGCCTTGAGATCAGAGGGGTGAAATATTCCACCCTATCCCGCCATTTTATGTTACTCTGTTAAGTCCCGTCAAAAGCGACCAGAGTATCACCATCTCTGAACCTGAAACTGCCCTTTACTAGAATCCTGCATGTTCTTTGCCAATATTCTTCTGCTTATCGAGCCGTTCATTTTGCCAAATGTTTGCCATCCCTTCAGCTGAAGTAGAGACTCTACCGACTTCATCTTGCTAATCGTGCAGCTCATTTTACTAGTTTGCTACCTTAAGTCAATTGCGATACGATACTCTACGAGTTCTCTTGCCAATCGTGCTGGTAATTCTGCCATTGGTATCGCCTCAATTCATGACGGCCATGCCACCATTTGTCTTCACGGAATCTTAGAGCCAGTACTCTAAACTCTTCCTAGCCACAAGTATTAAGATAATGCTTCTCCTCCAATTCATTGCACTAATACCTTCCCATTATCTTTTAACACTTTAGTACCAAATTCTACGTACTTCATGCTTTCTTAACCTTAAAGAAATGTCATATAGGAAAGAGAAAGAGATACTGTACTGACACTCACCCCTCCACCCAGCCTCCCACAAACCTACATGTTCGCACAAATGCGCTCCGTCCTCGGCATCACCAAAGGCATCGATATCCTCGACCACTGCCACTCTCTATCTCCCGCTGAAGAAGCCGCCGCCTTAGAAAAAATCCGCAACATCGAGCGTACAGCCATGATCTCTCAATCACCACAACCAGGCCTCGCCCGCCTAATGAAATACCTCACAATCCGCTCTATTCCTAAAGGAATCTGCACCCGCAACTTCGACGCTCCAGTAGCACATTTGCTTGGAAAATTTCTGCCCGAAGAGAAGTTTGAGCCGATTATAACGAGGGATTTCAGACCGCCGAAGCCGGATCCGGCGGGAATTTTGCATATTGCGAGGTCGTGGGGTTTCGTGAAGATGGAAGGGGGTGCTGAGGTGGGAGATGCGGGAAGTTTGATTATGGTTGGGTATGCCTTCTGTCTACCGTGTGGAAAGAAAACGCTTGTTTGGATGTTTGAAGAACTTTGAATGCTGATGTTCTATCCATGTAGGGACTCAATAGACGACATGACAGCAGGGTATCGCGCTGGAGCGGCAACGGTCCTCCTCGTCAACGAAGTCAATGCCCATCTAGCCAAGCATGAGCACACCGACCTCGTCATTGCACAGCTGGATGAGCTGATCGATGTCCTAGAGAACGGGTTCGTGGGACGCATTGGGCGAGGTGACGAGGAGAGCGATACGAAGGGACGAGCTGAAGAAGTTCTGAGTACAGGGAAAGGAGAATGAAAGTGTACATGGAGTTGAACCTGGTTCGAGAAATGAACACAAAATGCATAGCAATTCACAATTTAGAGCAACCGAAGATCTGACATCGTAGAAACGAGAACTTTGAGTCTATGATATGTAGAAACGCCCGTGACAACGCCGCACTGCTTGCTTGCTTAAAGACCCAAATTTCCCTCCTACCCTATCCTCCTTCAGAACTGACATGCATCATTTTCGATATATGGAAGAGCAAAGATTGTCCAAGGTGACTCTGAACATTTGAACACAAATGGTGGACGAGACGCCGGAAGATGCTTCATGTGGATACGTGCTGGCTGCTTGAGCGAAGAAGGTTCGAAGAGAAGAATATGTTGTTGAAGACGCAATATACCAACGATTTAGTGCTCGTATGCTGAAGAACCATTGCCTGCTGGATATCCAGCTCCGTACAGGCCGTTTCCGAAAGTAGCTTGTCTTCGGCTCTCCTTTTTTATGTCAGAGTCTTCCTTCTTTGGGACCGGAGGAGGTGGTAAGGGCCCGGCTGGAGGTGCGGGGCGTACGGGAAGACTGGTTGTGAAGGTTGCTGCGCTGGCACTTGAGGGACCGTTTGATGTGTGATCGGGTGCGTTGAGGGTGGTGACTTTGGGAACAGAGTTGGTTGTAACGTTTCTAGGGAGACCTGGGTGGAAGGGAGCGCCGCCTGCTCGACCGATACTGCCAGTTCCGCTTTTGGTTGGTGAGCGCGACGTTGATATCGATTCATTGTATTGGGGAGATGTGATTGCTGAGCGAACATCTGCTCCACCAATGGGAATATCGCCAGATGTTGGCGTAGGCAGACCGTACTCGGGAGAGGCCGCTGGGTTTTGTCCACCAGTGGGAGAGTCATTTGAGCGTAAGAGTTGTTGAGTAGAAGGAGAAAGTTGGGGAGCAAGATGGGATTTGCGGTTGTCTCTTTCGATCAAACCGACAGCCCATTCTTTGAGGTCGACAGGCGTTCGCTTGGCAGCCTGTACGAAAGGTTCACGCTCCTAGACAATGTTAGAACAACTAAATACAATCATTATTGATATTACTCACATAAAGTTCGGCTGGTGTTGGTCGTTCCGCAGGTTCTTTAGACATGCACTTTTGTATCATGTCTTCGAGAATTTGTGGGAAGGCCTCGCTCTTTGGCAGTCTTGGTGCAGGCTCATACACAATCTGTTGTAAGAGATCAAGAATACCAGCTGGAGCACCATCGCCGTCGGACAATTGTTCACTCGCATCGAATGGGAATTTTCCGATTGCCAGCTCCATCACCGTCAAGCCGAAGCTCCACACATCTGATTTGACTGTATATTTCTGGCCTTGAATTCTCTCGGGTGCCATGTAAGTCGAGGTCCCCACGAATGTGTCTGCCACAGAATTGACCAGCTCTCCAGATACACCGAAATCACAGAGCTTAATTTGGCCCTTGGAGTTGACCAGTATGTTCGATGGCTTGATGTCTCGATGCATGATGTGATGTTTCGTGTATAGGTAAGTCAATCCTCCAAGAGTCGCCTCTGCGATCTTTCCCAGAACATCCACTCGTACGGGCCCAAACTGGCGTGAGATTCGATCAAGAGCTCTAAAAAGCTGTCAGCGAGTGCCAACATCATTTCACACCATTTTCCATACCCAACATCCATATACTCCATGCACATTATCACATCATTGTTATCACTGAGGAAAGCACCATAGAAATTGACGATATAGTCCGAGTTGGTGTCGTGCATGATCTGGAGTTCTCGTACGATCCGACGACGCATTTCCTTCTTAGCTTCAACATGTATAATCTAAGACAAGTGTCAGTCTCTTGCATTATCTTTCGCAGACACCTAATTTACCTTTCTGGCCATGATAGTTCCCGTTGCCGTGTGCCTAACCTTACTGACGGTCCCACCATTGCCATGGCCCAGGTCCTTCAGCACCTCCAAGTCTTCTCGTTTCAGGTCCAGTTTGTATTCTATTCCGATCTCCAATTGTGCACTCTGCCTTGCATTTTCATTGTTGTTCCCTCCCGGAATCTGCAGGTCGCTTTCAGAAGGAGCCACCACTCGGGGAGCAGGAGCTGCCAGGGCGAGGCCCTTGACATTCTTCCTCTTCAACGTCCGCTGGGTACCGAGACTGTCCGACATCCTGATAGTAGTCCCGGAAGTCGCAGATGCTATTTGTGTCTATGACTCTGTCTTGAAAGGTGTTTCCGCCAGATGCGCTCGAGGGTCCTGAGATGGGTCGAGGGCCGATCTTGGGCAAGACAAAGGGCGAGAGAATTTGAGGTTGCGCAGCCGAGCAGCAAAGAGGGCTAAATACGTCCTCGAGATATCTTATTGTGGTCGTTTCCCGTCCTTGCGAATATTCGCAGGGTTGCAGCGAGGTTGCAGATTTACTGTCGGTCTCAATGCTGCCGCCGCCAAACAGTTGCCGCGCTTAGGCGTTCCAGTAAACCTGGGGTTGTCGAAGTGTGATGGTGGAACAAGGAACGCCAACAACACCAAAATGCAGGTTGTCGATGCTGTCAGCTCACCGAGGACAATATTTTCACAAAGGGGTAGACCTGGGAGTAGCCGCATGGACTGAAGTTACAAACATCTCTGTCTCATCATTTTAAGGTTCTACATGGTATTATTGGGTACCGTTGCACACAGAGGGGCGAGTTGCGTTGCGTCCAAGCTCTGGACTGCTTGCGTAAGGAACATGCCCACCGAATCCCTGACGGTGGTTTGAGGCTTCTGGAAGCGAATTTAGAAGAAACACCACGGCGGCTACCTCGTATACCTGCAATCCATGACAGCGATAGAAACAATAAAGCTTCCCATTAAGAGATATTCAAGTCACTAGCTCAAAAGAGAGCTCCGAATAGGCCAAGACCTTTGCAGCAATAGCGTTCACTTTGTTGCCGCCAGTGTGCAGGTGCGGGAGCTGGTCCAGAAATGGCAAGGTCACCCTCGCGCTTGAGCGAGGAAGTTGTGGCTGAAAGTTTCCTTTGCTCTTTAAGAGGTATCTCCGTAAAGATAGCGATCTGGTTTCATTATTATCCCTTAGACCAAGTCATTTCAAACGGTTCTCTCTCCTATTCAAGTAATACTCTCAGCCGTGCTCAAGCTTAATGCCACCTACTCGTAATTGGCAACCTGTACGTTGCACAATTACAAGTACCATAGCTAAATAGTAAGGACTATTGACAACCTATCTGAAAATAAGAGCATCAGAGAAAAATGTTGTAGACGGCGAAGTGTCGTCTTAATCGGCAAGAAGTGCTAACTCCAAGAAACGGTGAAAGTGTAACTTTGGTTAGTCATGGGTAGCTCTAGACGGTAAACGGGGTCACTTTAAAAGTCAGGTGATCATCTACCCCTGCTGCTCGACCGCCGATTAGGGATCGCGAAGTTGTAGCAACGCGAAATTTATCAACACCTTCACTCCAGATCGCAGGCAACAGTCCACCCTTGGCTCTCTTGCCTAATCTTACAGTCGATCTCTGGGAACTACTTAAACCCTCCTCCACTCCACTTTCTCCCTCGAGCCTCCATCGTCCTTTCACAACAAAACCGCAAATATGAGCATGCGAGACTTGATCGAAGAGGAGGCGGAACTCGAAGACGAGGAAAACGACGAGTCTTTCGATGAGGATACTGGTGAAGCCAGGCCGAACAAAGGACGGGCAAATGGAGAATTGGATGATTCGAGCGAAGAGGAAGATGACGATGACGACGAAGAGGCTGCTCGTGAGGTATGCACTCAGGAATTCAACGCAGTCCTCATGCGCCGGACGGCTGACAATATGCTAGGTCCGTGAAGGTTTTATCATAGATGACGAAGATGAAGAGCTCGAAGAACGAGAGCGCCGCCGTCGAAAGGACAAGAAGCGCCGACGAGCTGAGCGGGAGGAAGAGGAAGCCGTACTGGATGAGGAAGACCTTGATCTCATTGGAGAGGCGAATCCTGAGTGGGAGCGTAAGACTGCAGCACAGGTGGGTTATATTGTACAAACTGGGTGAAGAAGTCAACTGACCCGTCTACAGCCCAAACTCAAGCGACTTAAGCGTGGCCATCGGGAAGATTCCAACGAAAACCGAGAGCGTGGTCTTGATGAAATATTCTCAGATGATGAGGAGGCTGAAGCACACGATGACCGAGGATTTGCACGACCTGATCATCACCGGGTGGACGAATTTGCCGACTTCATCGAAGAAGACGACTTGGAAGATGAAGATGAGCGGCAGAGACACCAGGAGGAGATGGAAGTGGCTCGGCCCCGGGAGAGAGGTTATGTTGGCGGTGCGGAAGCTACTGGTCTGGATAAAGATGCCTTGGATGATATGGAAGCCATCTTTGGAAATGGTGAGGATTACGATTGGGCATTGGCACTCGAGGATGAGGCCGAGGCTAGAGAGGCTGGAGACCATAATCTGGAGCTTAAGGATGTCTTCGAACCCTCTCAGCTATCAGAGAAGCTTCTTACAGATGCCGACAACCAGATTCGATGGGCTGACGAACCGGAAAGATTCCAATTGGACCGAGCACCCTACAAGAACCTCCAAATCACGGACGAGCAATTCAGGGAGGAGGCCGGTTGGATTACTAGTCTGATCTGGCCGAAGAAGCAGCTCCACCGAGACTTGCAAACACCATTCACGAGAGCTATCGGCAAAGTCCTGGAGTTCTTTGTGGTTGACGAAGTCGAAGTACCTTACGTCTTTCAGCATCGCAAGGATTACCTGATCCACGCGAAAAAGACAAGAGTCCCAGACCAGAACAATCCCGGCCAAGATGAGTATCTTGTCAGTGCTGAAAAGCTGCTGAACCAGGACGATCTCTGGCGCATCCTTGAGCTTGATCTGAAGTTTCGCGCTTTGATCGAGAAGCGCAATGTTCTCGAAAAGACCTATGACAACTTAAAGTCCGCCCAAGGTATCGAGGATAAAATGGTCGAGGACATGCTTCCAATTGCTGCCACAATGGAGGAACTGCAGGATATCCAGGACTATGTCTACTTCCGATACTCCACCGAGATCAAGGAAATGACTACTTCAAATGGCTCACTCAAGGAGAAGCGCCGCCCTGGGGCAAAGACCTCGATTTTTGATCGTATACGAAAGGGTAGGACCTACAACCTCGTCAGAGCTTATGGTATCACACCTGATCAAGTCGCTCAAAATGCTCTCCACGAAGGCAGAAAGCAATATACTGAGGATGCCAACATGACACCAATCGATCTTGCAGATACTTTGATCTCCGACAATGAATTCAGCACAGGCGAACAGGTCTTGTTAGCAGGTCGTCAGATGTTTGCGGAGGAGCTATACATGAATCCGCGTATGAGGAAACACTTCCGAATGAACTACTATATGATGGGTTATGTCAGCTGCAAGCGAACCGACAAGGGCTTGCGGAAGATCGATGAACAGCATCCTTACTATGAGTTGAAGTACCTCAAGAATCAGACCATCATGGACATCGCCAGCAAGCCAGAGATGTTCTTGAAGATGCTGAAGGCCGAAGAGGAGGGGCTCATTGAAGTCAGAGTCTCGATGCAGAATGAGCGAGAGTTCATGAAGCAACTTTATCAGGAATTTGCCTCGGACAACTTTAGCGAGCTGGCGGATGCTTGGAACGAGGAGCGCCAGAAAGTCCTTGATATCGCTTTCACCAAGCTCGAGAAGGTCATCACAAAGGGTGTCAAGGAGAGCATGAGAACAGAATGCCAGGACTCGATTCTGAAGATCTGCCGAGAAGAATATTCGAAGAAGCTCGACCAGGCCCCATACAAGCCAAACGGCATGATTCTTGGCACGGTGCCCCGAGTTCTGGCTTTGTCAAACGGTAATGGCGATCTCAACCGTGATCCCGTATGCTGGGCCTGGGTGGAGGAAGATGGTCGAGTCTTGGAGTATGGTAAATTTGACCGTCTTACTCGGGACGAGAAAGCCAGAGATGCCTTCGTAGAGCTGGTGCAGCGAAGAAAGCCTGATGTCTTGGGCGTCAGTGGCTTCTCAGTTGAGACTCACAAGCTCATCACCAGCCTTAAGGATTTCATTGCGGACAAGGACTTACGAGGCGCTGAATACGAAGATGAGTCTGGAGAGGAGCGGAGCGACCCGCTACAGATTGTGGTTGTCAACGACGAGGTTGCACGACTCTACAAAGACAGCTCGCGCGGTGCTCTTGAGCACCCAACTTTCAATTCACTAACCAAATACTGCGTCGCCTTGGCCAAATACCTGCAAAACCCTATGAAGGAGTACGCTGCCCTTGGAAAGGATATCATTTCTCTGCAGTTCCATCCTTGTCAGCAGTTACTTCCTGAAGAAAAGCTTCGCAAGCAGCTAGAGACTGCTATGGTCGACATGGTCAATCTTTGCGGAGTGGACATCAATGAGGCCATCGGCGACTCGTATACAGCTACGCTCCTGCCATATGTATGCGGTCTGGGACCTCGAAAAGCCACAGCGGTCATTAAGACCATCAATGCCAATGGAGGCGTGGTCAACACCCGCGATGAGCTTGTAGGTGACCCTGACAGTAATAAGTTGCCTGTTGTGGGCCCAAGAGTGTGGAACAACTGCGCCAGTTTCCTGTCTATTGATTATGACAGCTCATCTCCAACATCAGATTATCTCGACAACACCCGTGTGCATCCAGAAGATTACGAACTTGGTCGAAAGATGGCAGCTGATGCTCTGGAACTGGACGAAGAGGATGTGAAGGCGGAGGTTGATGAGGGTGGTCCTGGTGCAATTGTCCGCAAACTCATTAAGGACGATGAACAAGAGAAGGTCAATGATTTGATTCTGGAAGAGTACGCAGAACAACTCGAGCGTAACTACAACCAGCGAAAGCGTGCGACTCTCGAAACAATTCGTGCCGAACTCCAACAACCTTACGAGGAGCTGAGGCGGAACTTCTCCGATCTTACTGATGATGAGATCTTCACTATGTTCACCGGTGAGACACGAGAGTCGCTGTGCGAAGGCATGATCGTCTCGGTCAACATCCGCGTAGCAAAGGAGGACTTCGTTATTGCCAAGTTGGATTCGGGCATTGAAGGTCGAGTCGAACCTCACGAGGGCTCGGATAATGCTGATATGCGCCTGAACAATCTTTTCTCCGTCGGGCAGACTGCGCAAGCTAAGCTTCTCGAGCTCGATCGCCGAAGCTTTTCTGCTAGGCTCTCCCTGCGTGAGTCGCTGTTGAGAATTCCGTACACCAAGCGCATCGATCACGATGCCGGCACTTGGGACGCTGTACAGGAGCTCAAAGACAAGGAGGAACTTCGAGAAAAGGACAAGACAACAGGCCGAGCTCAGCGTGTTGTCAAGCACCCCTTGTTCCAACCCTATAGTGCAACCGAAGCCGAACAAAAGCTTGGATCTATGGCTCCTGGTGATGCGATCATCCGACCTTCGTCGAAAGGCAACGATCATTTGGCAGTCACGTGGAAAGTTGCTGATGGCGTCTATCAACACATTGATGTGCTCGAGTTACAAAAGGACAACGAGTTCTCAGTTGGCAAGCAGCTTCGTATCCAAGGAAAATACACCTACAGTGATTTGGACGAGTTGATTGTAGACCATGTTAAGGCCATGGCAAAGAAGGTCGACGAAATCATGCAGCACGAGAAATTCCAAAGTGGTACCAAGACCGAGACAGGTATGGACTGTCACCCCTTTGACCCTGGCGAACGTTGACTGACTATGTTGAACAGAGGCGTGGCTCGCTACGTACACCATGGCTAATCCTAGGCGATCTGTCTATGCTTTCTGCATTGATAGAAAGCATCCTGGATGGTTCCACCTCTGCTTCAAGGCTGGCGCGAATGCCAATCCCAACTCATGGCCGGTGCGCATAGTTCCCAATGCCTTCGAGCTGATGAAGAGCCCCTACCCTGATATGAAAGCCTTGTGCAATGGCTTCAAATTACGGCATGCAAGCGAGCAAAATAAGAGAGGTTGAGTTCACAGCCTCTAGGTGGATTGATCAGTGGATCGAGGGAAGATATAGGTTTGGTCTGGAGGATTCTTCTCACTTCTGTATTAGAATACGGGCAGCATCCCCATCGGTGCATCTAAAAGGGGGTAAAAGCGAAGCGTTTCCTGGGCATGTGTATGCTATTGCAAGCATAGAAACTCCTCATGGAGTTGGAGGTAGCAAATTGATCTACGTATCCATGCCTGGATTGATCCATTTTTCTCCGATTGATTGCGCACCCTTGGAGAGATCCTTGGGATTTGCAAGGGTTCACGTCAGCGTCCTCCAATAATGCAGCCGACTCTACGAGGGTTGGAAGGATTTATGGTCGTTTCCAGACATAGCCTGACAAGTCGGGCGAATTAATGCAAGGCTGAGCATCTAGATGTAGTTTCCCAGGCAGCCTACCATTGCTAGTTCGTGGTGCAGGTTTGTTCAGATTGTTCCAAAGGCCCAAGTGCCAGGCGATGAAACCACGTTCCAAGCTCTGCCTTTCTCTGGAATACATACCACCCCTCTTCCGTGTGTGCCAGCTTGCTAATAATCGCCCCTCTGACCTTAGAATTCTTGGGAAAGAATTTTTTTCATGGCAAAGTCAGCTGCCAGCTGATGAGTAACACAGAAACGGCGCCACAAGTCGCCGTCAGCCTTAACCTAAGGTTCTGTGGCATCGGCATTCGGGGCACTACATCACCGTAAGCTGCGCCGAGAACACTACAGGAGACCGTCGGACACGTCAAAAATAATAAGGGACCAGATCAGGACGCAAATACGAGAGAACCCACTGCGCTCTCGTGAGCCAGGTCAGCGCAATCCACGTGCGGTGGCCGTTTCACTCACATGGTGCGCACCGAGACACTTTTAAAGTCAACAACTCCTTGGGTTCCGGAACCAGCGTTGGAAGGGCATTCCTGTTGTTTTTGGATGCGCCAGCTGTCAACAGTCGCAGAAGCAATCGCGCAATGGCCGGGTTAGAGCAGCTGGAAATACACAGTAAGGTATGCCGTTTCCCATTGCAGCCGGTAGCACAAGGATCCAAGCTAATATGACCGAATAGTCGTACATTGTGCGCTGGGTCAAGGTCGATGAAGGGCATACAATTTCCTGGAGTGTGCAACCGCACAAGAAGTCAATGTGAGAAGGTCCTTTCTGGGTCTGCAATTCATACTGACGGCCTGCAAGAAATTTTGGAATTTTCAAACATCCAGGTCAAGGAGGCAGTTCAGTCGCTACTCCGGTGCTTCCGCCTCTCGAAGATGCTACCGCAGCTCTTCGCCAACTCGATGACAGTCTCGAGAGACAGAGACGGCCGTCTGCTACGCGAAATGATTCTTCCACGGCCCAAGAACAGCTAAGAGCGAAGGGATTTATTTCAATACAATGGCATGGAAAATGCGAAGCGGACAAGGTGTCCATGGGGACATATGCTGTGCCCAAAGGACACGGTGGAATGTACGGCCTCATATTTGACAATACCTTCTCGAAGCAACTTTCTAAAACTGCTACTTTCGTCCTCCTTACGTATCCCTCAAATGCGCCTCCTCACTCCACGCATCATTTATCTGCCCTACCGAATGCGATGACCACAACTGGAATTGGCAGTATCAAGAATCAGAGCCCGAGGCTAAATGCTACAGCGTCCGATTCTGTCGATAGTCTACAGAGCCACCTGGGGATTGGGCAGACTAATAGCAGAGGGAATTCAGTGCTTGGCCGAAACGAGAGCGAAAATGGACTGGCAACGTACCATGTAGGAGTTCTGTTAAAGCGCCGGCGAAAGAAAGGGCAAGGCTATGCTCGACGGTTCTTTTCCCTTGACTTTGCCTCATGCACACTATCGTATTACTACAATCGTAACTCATCCGCTCTCAGAGGTGCTATACCTTTGAGCTTAGCGGCTATTGCTGCTGACGAACGGAGGCGAGAGATCAGCATCGATTCAGGAGCAGAGATATGGCATTTGAAGGCGGGAAATGCTAAGGACTTCGATGAGTGGACCAAAGCTCTCGAGAAAGCCAGCAAATCTGCTCGAGGCATGGCTGAGCCGGAAACAGATACGACCACATCACCTGAACTGTTAAGAGTTAGAACTTCTGGCCTGCCACCTCCATCATCAAGCCAAGATGAAGATCGTGAGTGGGAGCAGGTTGAGGCTTTAGTAAGTCGAATAGTGGGGACTCGAGATGCCGTGAGACGGTTATCGAAAGACACTGCTCCTGGTAGCCATAAGCGGATCACACTTTCCGGACTGGGACTTTCCACAGGAACCCCAACACCCGAAGAAGGTGGTGATTACTTTGGACCTGCTCAAGAGAAGAAACCATTCTGGAAGAGGAAATCTAGTGCTCCCACTACGCCTCAAATGTTCCAACGAGGTATATCATCACAACTTGCAGTTCCGGCGCCGACGACGGTAACTACTGTAACAGCCAATGGATCTGCGTCGCCCTCTGTTCGAAGAGGCAAGCATGGCGGGAGCCAGGAGGAAACTAGCATACACGATCACTGCTCATCACTGCTCAAAGATCTGGATTCGGTACTGGATGACTTCTCAAAACTCTTGGCCAACAGCAAACGCCGAAGAATGCCAGCACCTAAGTCTGCTTCAAGAGTCAGCATGGACTCGACTTCAACTGGCGAGTTCTTTGATGCTGAGGCTGGAGAATCGCAAGTGATTTTAATTGAACGCCAGAGCGAAGAAGACACACAGCCATCAGAAGCAGAAGATGAATTTGTCACAGATTCCTCATCCATATCCTCACAGGGTGAAGACGATTCTACAGCTCACCTCAACGGCACAGCAGCATTGTTCCCTACCAAGCCGAAGTCATTAGACCCACTGCCGATTGAAAGTCCTGTCAAGCGGAGAAGAGTAGTACCAGCAGCTACAGTCATGCCCCCTAGTCTAATCGGTTTCCTCCGCAAGAACGTAGGTAAAGATCTCAGCACGATCAGTATGCCTGTCAGTGCCAATGAGCCAACGTCTCTCCTCCAGCGCGTAGCCGAGCAACTCGAATACGCAGATCTCCTCAATACCGCTGCTTCGCTCAAAGTGCCTGCCCTGCGTCTACTGCATGTAGCTGCCTTCGCAGTCTCCCAATTCAGTATGAATCGCGTGCGGGAACGAGCAATTCGAAAGCCATTCAACCCTATGCTTGGCGAGACATTTGAGCTGGTAAGGACAGAGAAAGAGGTCCCTGGTGGATTCCGAGCCATTGTCGAAAAGGTCTCTCACCGCCCTATCGTGAGGATGGCCTGCCAAGCGGACTCCGCCAACTGGTCACTCAGTCAATCTCCAGCGCCGGTCCAGAAGTTTTGGGGTAAAAGTGCAGAACTCATTACAGAGGGCCGGGTTCGTTTGGTATTGAAGTGCCCAGACGGCACAGAAGAGCTCTACAGCTGGAACGTCGCAACTATGTTCTTGCGGAATGTGGTCATGGGCGAGAAATATGTCGAACCGATGGGATCAATGACTGTCACTAATGAGACGACCGGTGGTAAAGCGACCATTGAATTCAAGTCGAAGGGCATGTTTGGTGGCCGCGGCGAAGATGTCCAGGTTGAGAGCTACGGGCCAGATGGCGTACATACTGGCGTCGGACTCATTGGGACCTGGACTACCAATCTTAGGATTCTGGAGGCGGGCAAGGCAGCTGGAGCAGAGATCTGGCGTGTAGGCGAATTGGTCGATAACTCGGCACAGAGGTATGGATTTACGACTTTTGCAGCCTCTTTGAACGAAATCACGGAGTTGGAAAAAGGCAAGCTGCCACCTACGGATTGCAGACTGAGACCTGATCAGAGGGCTGCGGAGCTAGGGGATCTAGATGATGCAGAGGAGTGGAAAGTCAAACTGGAAAATGCGCAGCGCGCGAGGAGAAGAAAATTAGAGGAGAAAGGGGAAGTTCATAAGCCAAAGTGGTTTGTGAAGGTTGAAGGTGGGGATGAAGGTGAGGAGGTGTGGAAGTTGAAGGGAGGTAAGGAAGGGTATTGGGAGGAGAGAGCAAAAGGCACCTGGGCCGGTGTCGAGAACATTCTTGCAGGGTGATGATTGTTGTGACCGAGGATGAGACATCAGATTTGGATTGTGTAGCGTCTTGTTTTCTAGCGGTTATATTACTTTCTGATGAGGGATGTATGGCGTTGTGGTGGGATGGGAGATGGACATGGATATACAAAACGACACCCCGATGTTTGACTAGACTGCATGCTTGGGTGCGTCTTGCATATGAATTGATTATTTAAGTTTGGCTCGAGTCTTTCTTGCAAGTTCCTTCCTGCAACTCACCGCCTTTGGTAGAATTTTAACCATGTCCAAATTCCATAAAAACTGCACCATAGATTCTGCTCGAAATTCGGATGCTCGGATAGACATTATTTTTGAGACATGATAGACCCTTGGAGCTAGAATGGAAGATGTACTGCAAGTGCAAGTCTGTAATGGGCCTCCACAGAAAATACAGTGTATTTAAAGACCCAATAAGCGAGAACGACCACTGGTCCTCTTCAACGCACAATTGACGTCGATTGCTTCGAGTTCATCCCGAGTCTTGGACTTCCTTGCAGACAGACATATCTCTACCTCTATAATCTCAATAAAACAATCGATATTCTATTCTTGCTGTAGCTTTGTCGTAGACTATGAGCCTGATGCTAGAAGTAGAACTTCATCCATTAGAAATACAGCGTTTGGATGGTGAATAACCGTCATTTAGTCGAAAGTGCTCTTGATGTCGACAGTTTTGTAGAGGCCAACGACAGTCTGGAAGTTTTCAAAAGGATTTGTCTTAGATACAGAGCAACTAGATTTGCCCTCCGAAGGTGTCGAGTCAGTACTGTGTGACATTCCCTCTGTCACAATCTGTGTCATATTTCTGTGAGCCTCCTTCATCTAGATGTTGCAACTATTGTTGTGCCCTTTTGGTCTCCTGATTCCTCGAAACATGTGGGAGGCTTTGGCCTATATAGATGTAGAGAAATAGTGGTGAGAGGTGACATTGTCGTTATTCGCTTAGCGAAGTACCCTGTCTCTCCTGTTCCAGGACTCACTGCTTGCCTGCCACTGATTTTGGTGATAATCAATTACCGAAAAAGTATTTGTACCTTGAACAACAATGCTAAGTAGGCTAACTACTTGAGCTGCAAAATCTCCAAGGTAAGCAGTACAGAGACTAGTGTAATGGCATGTCACTCGCCTGCTCTCATTGCACAACAGTGAAAGATCGCGTGTTGAAGCGAGCCCCTATCTCGACCTCACCTCTCGTCCGACCCCCCTCTCGTGTTGACCTCACCCTTCTCTTGAGTCTTCAGCTTGGAAATTACTGCCCTCCCAGTCTCGCCTCGAGCTTTCTGCCTCCCTCATCCCACATTACTCACCGCTAACTCTCCATTCTGCCATTACTTCCTACCCCATCAACTCCTCAAATGGATCGTCAATCTACGCGAATCCAACATTTTCAGATACAGCAGACGCATCTTACGTAGCGCATTCGAACCCGCGACAGGCAAATGAAGAGTCAATTGAGGCGCTTCTTCTGACGCAACTCCGAGCTATTTCCGTCAATGGAAGGTGAAGTTATATCGCCTTGAAATTGGGGGCAAATAATTATTGGGCATAGGTGCGACGTGCAACAAAATTTTGGGATTAGGGAGGCTGTGGGTAGAAAGCGGGCTTGCAGTTGGTGGAATTTGGGCGGTGGATGAATTGCTCATCTTGACGCCACCTCTGGTCTTGGAAATGATAGATCTTATTCAGAATGCCAAGAAATATATTCCAATATTATCAACTATATCATTCCCGCATATTAAATCATCATTTCATAACCTGACGTACCCTCTCTCCTCAATGAACTTCGTCAGAACTCTCACTGCTCTGCTCTCCACCTCGAGCATCTACCCAGAAGGTTCATAAGCAGCAGTCCCATTCGGATTTCCCGCCAACGCCGTCAAGTTCCTATTCCCAGGCTTCAAATACGTCTTCTGCTTCGGCAGATTATCCAGCGTACTATCCGGCAATCCCAGCGTATCCTTCACCACCTGTTTCGGTGTGAGCGCCAACCACTGCGCTACACTGATATCCGTGAAGATGCCTTGCTTCAACACTTCCAAGATAATAACATCTTCAGTCCCCGTGTTCTCGATGTAGTGAGAGTTGGAGGCGGGAATATAGCCGACGTCGCCGGCGGTGTAGTCGAATGTCTGCGAGGATTCTGGAGCAAGGTACACTGTGATGCGGGCTGAACCTTGGAGGAAGTAATTCCATTCGTCGGAGGTCAAGTGCCAGTGCATCTCCCGCATCGCACCGGGCTCTATGGTCACCAAGGCCGCGGCGAGATCGGTGATGGGGAAGGTGGTCTGGTCGATGATCTTGACAGAGCCGCCCGGGACAGTGTAGGGCTGTTGTTGCGAGAAGTGGTAGGTATAGGTCCCGTTCAGTGGCAGCTCCCCAGCTGGACTGGTGATGTTTGCTTCGTCGACGGGTTCAGGTGGGCTTCCGTTGAAAATGTACAGTTGGTCAGAGGGCAGGTTGTCAAACGCTGAGACGGGCGTCTGGAAGTTCTTGGAAAGGACTTCCTTGGGATTGCGCAGGAACATCTCACTGACGAGGAATGTCCCGTCTTCAGAGAAGCTGCCATCATCGAAGACGAGCAAGAACTCGGCACCTTCGTCCAGAGCTTGAATAGAGTGAGGGACGCCGGCAGGGAAGAACCAGACATCACCGGCGCTGATGTTATCGATGAAAGTCTCGCCCTTATCATTCACTGCAGCAAGCTGAACGCTACCTTTGAGTATCAAAGACCACTCATTCGCGGTGTGCCAATGGAGTTCTCGGTATGCGTGGGGTGCAAGGCGCATGTCCACCTAAATCAAGTCAGTGTACCAGACACATAGAGACAAAGGGAATTGGCATACACCGGCCATTTCAGTCGCTGCGGGAAGCTGGTTCGTGTTTTGCTGTCTTGCCCATCCAGATTCCTTGCCAGTACCCAATCTGTTGTGACTGAGACCGAGCGGCCACTGTGCATTTGGCAACGCCCCTGAATCCGTTCCCGGTGGCGCGAAGGCATCCGGATTGAGCTTTTCATACTCATAAGTTCCTAGAGCATGGTTAGCATAGCTTACAAAGGCATCTGTGACTTACTTGGACCAGGATCTGTTTGACCACCAGTTCCTCGAAGAGGCTGGGGATTCTCAACACTGTTAAAGTCGAGATATAATCCCAAATTTGAGTCCGCTTCTTGGCCATTGACCAGTGGGTATGGGGACACAATAGCAGAATCGCCTCCACTAATTGGTGATGGAGATGCTTGCTCGCCTCCCAGAGCGGGAGACCCGTATAGTGATCCAGACGCAACAGTGGCTGTTGGAATGGGCGGACTCACACCACCGACTGCCCCAGTGTTTTCCCCATAACTCATTTGAGGAGCTGGAGCAGCAAACACTGCTGGTCCGGCTGATGCCAGCACGCAAAGAACTTGAGCAAATCTCTGCATGTTGGGTATGTAGTGGGTAGTAGCGACAGATGGAATGTCGCCGAGGTCCAGGGCCAGTATATATATTTTTGATGCAAGGTACTGACTGACATCGCGTTAAGCTCTAGGGAATGCGGGCTGGGGCACCATGCTGGTCCTGCAGCTACTTAATTCTATTCATATTTCTGGGATCTGTACTGTTGTAGCAGAAGCATGATGAAATGTACTGAGTAGAAGTGCGAATTTAGCCCGAATCTGGGCCGATGATTAGATCAGAAATGCAGCTATGATAGAGTCGACCGGGAGGGTATCAAAGTTGGAGTCGGGGTCGGATTGGGATGGTCGACAACTAGTGACGAAGCGCTTTGCTGATGAATCTCGCAACGGAGATTAGAGGCCGCTTTTTCCTTAATGGTGATGTGATTCATATTATTGAATGATTCAAATCCAAATGTAGCTGAGAGACGACCGCAGTTTCAAAACACATACCAAGGGAAAGGATATTTGAAAAGCCATACAGTACAGTACCTACCTAGGTGTACAGTACAGCTGAAGCGCCGAAAGCCGTTGGAGGCGACGATGATCTGCTGCCACCGTCTTGGCTTGAGATGTACCAGTAAGATCTTACTTTGGGTAGAAAGCTTGAGTTGACGGCTCCTTGGCAGTGTGGATCGACCAAGTGTACAGGGGAGCAGAGAGTACCAACCATGTCGCCAGTTCTATAGAAAAGTAGTGTCGGTGCCGAGAGTGTCGAGGCGGGTGGGTTCGCAAGCTTCACTCTTCCGGTCATAATTTTATCTTCCGACCCTTCCGCCCCCTCCCCGAAAGGCGGGGAACGGGATAACTCCGCTTTCGTCGATGAGTGCCGTCCATACCTGGTCCTGGGCCAACCCGGACGCAGCAAGGGCTAAGGAAGAGAAGCTCCTGTACTGCGAGTGCGAGCTGTCTTGAAGAGGAAGTTGAGAGGCGCTCTCAGATATCTCTGTTCGAGTGGCAGAATGCGACAAGGCCTCCTCGTGATGTTGTTGTTGTCGTCGTCCCAGAAAACAAGCACTGGAATCATGAAGTAGCCAGGCAAACTGATAATTGCCGCAAACACAAGCTAAATTTAAGTATGGAAGGGTCTGAGCTCTTCTCGGTAAGCTCGCTTGGGCCCCCTTTCCATTCCCAGAATCGTCCACCCGAGATATTTATACATATGCGAGATATTTTGAGATATTAACCTGCAAATAAAAGCTTGAAATCTGCGCAGGCGAAAGATCGGAGTTCGGTATCTGCGGCCTCATCGAGATCCAAGAGAAGATATAACTGCTGCAGCTGCAGCTTACGCGGCAGGAGAGGGGTAAGCACTTTGACGGGAAGAGTGGGGGATCGTCCTTCTGTACAACTTCGAGATGTTGCACTCCTGGATACTTCCTTGAAAATGTCAATCAATCACGAGTTTGGTTGTTCTTGGGCCGATTTTCCAAAAGTGTTTGAATGTCAATTCCGTCGTTTTCCTAAGTATCAATGACACTTGAAAGCTGGCGCCGGCCATCTGACTCTGTTGCGACGATTACTATGCAGCAACGACTACTGGATAGTAATCGTGAATGAGTGCGGAAGGCGATGTCTTGTTGGAATCTCGTTTCCAGATGAGGTAGGAGAGATGCTGGAATGAAGTCTTTCAAGTAATTTGCATTGTTTTGGATGTCTTCTTTACGTACTCTGGGATGCCGAATCTCGAGAATCCGAGGTTTCAATTCTCGGCGTCGCCTAACCTTGGAAATTTTGAAGCTTTAGAGCATTCCAAAACGTTTGTTTAGAGATATTTAGCGTCCATAGGATCCTAGAAACTTGGCGTCGGTGCTTGAGAAGACGCGGTGCAACAATTTGCCAGATTCCTGTCGGTTTGCCAACACAAGTTGAAACTATCATTTCAAGATCAATTCTGCTCTATCTTTGCCTCTGAACCTGCAGAGAAAGACTCCCATATCAGAGTCATCTTGTGTATCTCTGCTGGTGTGAATGGAGGCAAGGTGCACTACGAATCGAAGTATGAATTAAACAACTTTGAGGGCGGTTATTCAGAAAACTTGGCAGACTAAGTATCGTGGATGTGCCTCTTTTCATTTTCATTCTGCCCTGAAAATTTCAAAACCTCATCTCTGACTTGTTTCTACACCAAGGTTTTGTCTCCAACCTAAAAGAAAATAACAATACTGACGACAACCGGTGTCCGTTAAGTCTCATAGCAAAATGTCACACAATCCCATCCACGACTGGCTCGACAAGGCCTGCAGCAAAATCCTTGGGGACAAAAACGGATCCAGGCGCTACAAAAGTAGAAAGAAAGAAGCTCAGAGACAAAATCGTCGTGCCTCATGCTATAGCGACACCGAAGCTGTCCCTGGTCCATCCCGCATTTCAAGAGCTTCCGGAAGACGGCCGAAGTACTCAGAAATCTTTTCCGAGTCCGGAATGGGCCTCTTTGGACCTTTTAACATGGAAGAAATGCCAGCAGCTATGGAAGATGAACCTCTTGTATTCAGCGATGAATTCCTCGAGCGAGCCCGACGGCGAGGGCGTCTGCTCCCGGATGGGCCCTTCATTTCTAGGCACAGCTCCGACCCGCTGGACAAAAGGTCGCAAAGAGAAGAAAATCCGCACGCAATTAGAAGGGAAAGTCGGAGAGATACCGAGCCAAGTGGCATGATCAAGGCCTCTTCATCTGGTAGAAGTCCAATTAGTAGAGGCCTTAGCAGGTTCTCGCGTGTTACGCCTATTCCAGAAATCGAGGACGAACAAGAAAACCCTTCACAAATTCCAGGATCATTCTCCAGCGGATCTGAAAACAGAAGCCCAACGCCGCAAGCATTTGCCTCAAGCCAAAACGCAGTACGTTCTTCTCGGCCAGCAGCTCGCAAACGACCATCTCTTGAGTCCGTCCAGTCATCACGAACTGTGGAATCTCTAAGTGAGTTCTTTAATCAAGGTCAGGGAGAGAGAGCAGTAGAGCATGATCCACAATATACAAAGACGATAGCACCGTCGGAGGCACCGACGAGAGTGCCGACACCAGAGGCACCGTTAGGGGATATGAGGAGAACTTTTTATCAGGGGATGATTGATCCTAATACCACTGCGCCGTCGGAGGCCCGGGATGAATTGGATAACAATAGGCGAGGGAGATGAAGAAGACGTTTAAGAGTAACATGAAGTGGATCGGCATAACGACAAGATGTTAGGTAACATCATAGAAGTTAATCATAGCAGTACCATTCGAATATAAGATATAGAGCAAGAGCTCTACTTCCCATCATCATCCAATAGTTCTTTTATACGTATAAAAATCCTTAAAATTGGCTCTTAGTCCTAGAGTATGGTAGTGAAGATAATTTTACTGAATCAAATTTCCATCTTTCAAATGCGTCCACAAAGAGTCGACCCTTGATTCACCTCATGGGCTGCTATTTGATTCAGTATATCTCAAAAAATCTGCACTCCTACCATTCCCAATTGTTTTCTCTCTATCAAAAAGAAAGATATTAACCCCACCACTGCCATGGGGATATTTGACGGCATCAAGAAAGGCGTCTTAAAGCTCACCGGCGACTACGATCCATATGAAACGGAGTTCAATCCTCAAGCCCGATCTCGAGCCCAGGTCCGAAGCTGGAGTCGCAGAAACCGTCCTCGCGAGAGGAGTTACTCCACTGATAAAGGTCGCACACAATCTGTCCGAACGTACAGAATTGCTCCAAACTTTGGCCCGTCCAGAGAACAGCTTGGAGCAGATCAGGTGGGGCAGAGAGTTTATGTCCCAGTTCTAATCCCGTTCTGTGAACATAATCGAGACCATGTATGTCAAGAATGCATTCTTCAGCCAGAGAGGTCACGAGTTCAAGGCGAGCATTATGAAGATAGAGGTCGAGAAAGAACACCCCAGGTGTCTGATAGTAATGCTCGAGTTCGTGGTGCCGACGAAAGATGTCGACAGCGCCCTAGGAATACAGACATTCCACCTGCCCCTGCTATTCCGCAACAATTTCGAGACAGTAGACAGAGTTATGTGCGCGAAAGCCTTCAACCACAAATAGGACCCGAGGCACAGGAGATTAAATCGGCCGGTCTACAGCACTCGGGAAGCAGTGGTCACAGACAGCAGGAGGTAGAAGAGAGGGCAAGGGAGGAAGCAAGGCAAGAATATCAAAGGGAGCTAGAACGACGAAATGAAGAAACGAGGGAAGAGGCACACGAAGCACGGAGGCTTCAGAGACTGCAAGAAGAGGTGCGAAAGCTTGACCGTTTGGAAGAGATAAAGAAGACGAAGAAATTTGCTTCGGAGTTGGAGAGAAAGAATACAGGTAGAAAAGCAGCTCTTCAGCAATATGCCGAAGATAGGTTGAGGCGACAGGCCCAAGCGTCTGCTCAGCGGGAACAGCTCGAAAAAGAAAGAAGAGAAAAGAGAGAGAAAGTGGAACAAGCAGAAAAGGAGCTGAAACAGAAGAAGCTGGAGGAAGAGGAGAGGAAGAAGAAAGAAGCTGCTGAATTAAAAGCGAAACAGGATGAATTGAAATGGCAGAAGCAAATCGCTGAAGCAAAGAGAAAGAGAGAAGAGGATGAAAGGCAACAGCAAGAAAAGGCAAGGAAAGCCGAGCTCGAGAGCCTGCGGAAGGAAAATGAGCAGCGCGAGATGGCAAAGAAGGAGACCAGGAGGCGTGAGAGAGAAATGCTCGCAAGGGAGAGAAAGGAGCAAGCACATAGGGAAGCCGAAGCTCGCAGACAACGGCAATTTCGGGAGGAATCGGAACGGCGAGAGAGAGAAAGACTCGAGGAGAATAGATTAAAAGAGCAGAGAGAAGCAGGCGGAGATCGTAGACAACAGCAAATGAACGAGGAAGCGGGACAGCGGGAGAGGGAAAGACTCGAAAGAAAAGAGAGAAAGTGCAGAGAGAGGCTGAAACTCGCAGGCAACAGCAACTAAGGGATGAAGCAGAGCGTGCTAGGAGGATTCAGGAAGAACAAAGAATGAGGGAAGTAGAGAGACCGGAGAATGAGAGACGAGAGATCGAAGAGCAAAAGCGAAAGACGGAAGAGACGAATAGGGGCGAAGACATACGAAAAGAGAACGAGCGGAGAGCCAAAGCATTTTCCCGAGCACGATCTTCCAACAATCGTCCTGTCTCTGATCAGCAACGAGGAACTCGTTTGGAAAGAACTCAGAGTGTAGCCTAATCCAGACAGACTCACAGCGAGGAGCAACCGACGAGACGACCTCGAAGAGCTGATACAATGCGTAATAGAGCCTCTCCTCACCCGCAAACTACTGCTATAAATGCAGAGGCTTCTCAGCGTACTCCCTTGACCACGGAGAATGCCCGTCGATCCAATCATGGCCAATATGCTTATGGTCCACACGAGCTAAGTGAACTTGGCAGAGGACTAGGAGACCAGAGCAGAACCTTCTATAACGGCGTTATTGCTCCAGGCACCGTTGTCAGAGAGTACTGCGCGCCCATCACCCACTGTTTCTATTACAGAGGGCTCTCAACATGCTCGCCTGACGACGGAGAATCTTAACGCCTATAATCATGGTGAATACGCCTACGCTCCGCACGAACAGAGTGAACTCGGCAGGGGTCTTGGAGACCAGAGTAGAACTATCCTCGAGGGTTTATTGCACCAGCAACTGTCTTTGAAGATACCATTCATCAAGAACCACAAGAATAAATAAATCCGAGAACGGAGAGTACCCAAAACGCACAGCCGACCTTCCCCAAAATGGCTCTTTCTCTCTTTATTGCCTGACCTTAAGATGTGGATGAGCACTCACACCCAGCATCTGGGTTCGATGAACATCAAGATTGATATGAATATCTAGGCCGGGCAACAGCAGACGATCGAGCGACGCACATTCAAGACACAACGCAAGCTGAGGGAGGCGGAACTTGAATCTCTCCAGATCCCACGTCAAGTAAGTTTGCGTGGAAATGTGGAGAAGGGGGTGAATGACAGGCCCGATTGGAGAGAAGACATGGCGCAGGTCCAGCCCATAGCACTTGCTTCCTACATTTTGCTTTACATGAGAAACTCTAGGTAAACCCCGCTTGAGAGAGTAAGAAATGATGAAAGAGTCCAAGAGGGATCACAGGATTTTGACGAGGAAGCGCAAGTTGAGTCCAGTCATGGACTTCAGTATTGTAGTCATGCCATGAGCAAAATCGTTTTACACCTACGCCGTCTTGCAATGCCCCACCCCTTTTGACGCCTTTCATGCAAATCATCAACACCTGACCTCAACACCCTTTGTGCTGACTGTCAAGTATTTCACTCCCTTATAAGGCTTGACACCCTCGCCCAACCCGCGACTCTTTCTCGTATCAATCGTCAAACTCTCCACCTTGATACCTGAAGCCAGCCAACCTTTCACCGAAAAGCTGACCATCGCAGAGCTTGGCATCAAAATCTTGTTCTGTGCGATCTTCTTCAAATCTTTCTGCTCTTCCGTCTGCTCGACCTTCGCCGTAGGTGTAGGCGTAGCTTGATATGCCTCTTCCTCGTAATTATAAGATCCATCAAGTCTAAAGCCATTGCCTTCAAAATCTTCGTCATCAGCAAGAGGGCCGACGACAGTACATCTGAGAGTAGCGCCACCAGCGGCGGCTTCTCTCGCTGGAATATTCCACTCGAGAGTCCTTCCACCAGGATTGTATGTGGTATCTCCTCTGCTTGCTCGGATTTCAGGAATATTTCTCACATCGGCCGGTAGAGGAACAGTAACAACCAACTCCTCTAAAGCCGGTGACGTAGTGGTCCCTGTATTCCCACCTCCGAAGCCTGATGGGCCACGGGCGCCTGGTCGACTGCTACTTCGAGAAGATGAACCTCCAATAGAAGAATTGCCTTGGCTGTAAACTTTGGTGATGAACAGCCTGACTTCGAAATCAGAACCTGCAGGACCAAGGCTCGTTTTGACCTCCACGCTGACAGGGAGCTTCAAGTTCGACGAGCTAGTTGTTCCAACTTTACCATTCTGGAATGGCAGCAAGTCAACCTCATAGCCTGCTAGAACAAACTTTCCATCAGGTGGGATGAAGCTCAACTCTCCTGGCTTTTCCCTCCATCTGGCTAGTCTTACACATGGGTGGAAGACAGGTAGCTCCATCACACTGTTGATATTCTGCCTGCCCGATGGTGTTGAAAGATTTAATAGAAGGTCTGGCACTCCAGATATTTTTGATGTGAAAGCAATAGTGCCATTTGCAAATGCTGCTAACGGCCGTCCAGAAGGAGCGAGAGTCACGGTCAGCGTCTCAATGAGGTCCACGTAGAGCTCATTTGAGGTGTGCCGAACGTTTGCTCTCCGCCATGGTAAAGCCGGTGTGTTCGCTGCTGAAATACCCGCAGAGGATATGGTAGCCATATTGGAATTTGACGGTCCAGAGAATCCGGGTTTTCCAGGAATACTGATCCCTCCTAACAACTTCCCGACCCATCCCTCAACCTCTACCAAATCTCTTAGAGCATTTGGCTCTGTCGTACTCACAGCTCCAGCATCACACATCTCGTTCAAGAGCTGGGCCACGACATCATAGCCGCTCTCGACCTTATGCGCCAATAATGGCGACCCAATAAATTCCTCTAACACATCTATGACCCGATGTAGAAACTCGAGCGCCAGTAAAGGTTCGATTTCGGTGGAGGAAGTGAGAAGAAAGAGTAGGTTCGAATGGACGAGATTGAAGACAAGAGTCGGTGGTGAGGTATTAGGGAGATATATCAGGTTCGGTCGAGGAGCAGGATGGGCGAGGTAGAGCGGTAGCAGCTGAGGTGCTGTCAGAGGGCGGTTGGTATAGGCGTGAGTGAGGATTGGAGAGCTGTCGCAGAGATTAGCTAGTTACTAAGGAACAAGAAATTTGCATACTTGTGCTCATCATAGATGTACAAAGCCTCTATTGCCCCAGTCATTGTTGTTTTCGAGAGATACCAAGTCATCTGGGGTGTCGAGAGGCACAAGAGCTCGTGCCTTTTAACGTGGGGTTCTGCATTCAAGCGGCCGCTCCCGCCAAATTTCATTTCGGCCTCCCGACCCAACTTCCTTCTCCTTTCTTCAACGTACATCCAGCAAAAGTCTACTTGGATTGCTGGCAGATACCTCCGTAGAGATGGCGAATCTCCCTCCGCCACAGGTGCTCGACCGACCCGCCCCTCTTCAAGAAGTGCTGGCAAAAGATAAGCAAGAGGACTGTCTGCCATGCAGAGTGACCGGTGAGACCACCTCTAAAGCTCAACCTCCTTCCTCCTGCTTATTGTATCTAGGAGCTGCCGCCTTTATCGGCCTGGGTGCCTATAGCTATGTCTCGGGACATTCACAACTGAAAGCACAGCAAGCGAAGATCCTACAAAGCAAAAGCATGTTCGGGATGAAGACTCGGCAAGCAGGAATCACCGGCATTGCCTTGACACTCGGCCTCATGGGTTTCTGGAGACTGGTCAACTAGCAACTCGACATTCAACATACAAATGACATTCAAGGTTCTTTGGATGGAAAGAAATTTATCATGGCTCATCTATGGTATCTGAATCGTGTACATCTACAGCAGTCGTTGCGCTTCTCTCAATCTTCGCTCTCCACTCAGCCCTTTCCTTCCTCAGCTGCCATTTCACAAAGGTAATGGTCAAGAAAGCACACCCAGCGGACCAGGCCCATGGCAAACCCCAGCCAACGCCAAATCCAACATCCTCGCTCAACTCCATAATCAGGACGGTCGAGACAATGGCGATGCATATGAATCCAACGCCCCAAGCCCAGCTCAGAATCAAGAACATCCTCCTGAACCGCGGGCTCACTTCGTATCTCTTCATAACTTGTTTTCGGTATTCAACACCTCCCTGGCCTTCAATAGCCCCAGCATCCTCGACAAATGCTAGCAATGCAGGTCGCCATGGTGTTCCTTTTTCAGTTGATGACATATTGAAGGGGAGCGGCCTTCGCATCGATGTCAGAATAGAGGATATGCAGAAGAGGAAGCCCAGGTAGAAGCATATGGTCGGCGACGGCATGGCGCAAAGGCGAACGATTGGGTTTGAAGGAGCGGTTCCAACAACGAGTTCTATTTCAACAAGTGCGATTACAATCAGGATGTTGATTTGGAGGAATTCCAGCTGGACCTTGTTAGTACCGAAGATTTCCGGGGCCAATTGATACTCACCATTCCCCATTTCGTCCAACCAACCGGCCTCCAATTTGGTGCACTCTTCGCCCGGAATAGCTTGACTGATCGGAGGGAGTAATGTGTGAAACTCAGCAGGCCATAAACACCCGTGATGATGCCAAATACTTGTAATAAGGATCAGCTAATGTCCTTGTGCTTGCTGGCGTGGTGAACATACCGTCTTGTGTACTGAGGTTTGTGTCAAAGGTCAAGGCATAGAAGTAGGTGAGTGGGAGGCAACAAAGATCCAAGGTTGCAAGAACAACGCCGGCTATCAGAATGAGCCTTCTCCTTTTATGTGGTATATGTAGTTCCGGCAATGGCTCGACCATACTCATTGTCTGAGCTGGAGAGCTCTCACTCGTCGGCTCATCATTCTGGGCGGTCCTTTCGGTCTTTGCGAACATCCTGTTCTCATGTCATGAATAGAGGAAATCTAGGATAGTGAAATAGGAAAACAATATAGAGAAAGAATTGAGTGAAGGTGATGACGATCGAAATGTCATTATGGGACACGAGAGCATCCGGGCATGCAAAGTGATTAGTTGAATTCCCAAAACCTCCGGCTTGCCGCCAATTCCAGTGACCTCATAACTTGTCCATCTGCGCTTGGCTGATTCGTTGACCGGAGCCAAGACTGTTGAGTTATCCCTGTAATTGGCCCGTGCGCCAGCCTTGCCATCGCGGGCATCGAAAACTTTCCGCGATCACACCAAAATACAGCCATTCGTGGGACACCTTCAGCCTCGTTGACAAAACTCAACAGCAATGGCTATCACCATTCTTGCTCCAGCTCCGGCTGTGCCATATCAACCTGAATATAACTCGGATGAGGATAATGATGAGGGAGGTGTCGATTTGCAAGGCGATCTCGATATGCGCCCTGTCAAACGAGCTCGACGGTCTAAAGATATTGTCACACCTGGCGAGACTGTTACCGATGATCCCCAATGGATGAGGTTTGAGAACCTTCTGTTTTAGTTTAAGAGAGCTCGCTAAGAACCTTCCAGAGGACATGGCACTTTCATTCCCGCTTCCAGCACGGAAATCGTATCTACAGTCGCGGGCACCGTCCAGATGACCAACAAACTCCTCTCCGTCCGCCCAATTCGCGCTCGCTATACACCTGAAGTAGGAGATACGGTTGTGGGACGTATCATCGAAGTCCAATCCAAGCTGTGGCGTGTCGATGTTGGAGCTCCTGTCCTCGCAAGGCTTCCTCTCTCAGCCATCAACCTTCCCGGAGGAATTTTGCGCAAGCGAACGGAGACCGATGAGCTGCAAATCAGGACTTTCTTCAGCGAGGGCGATTTACTGATTGCGGAAGTGCAAAAGGTGGACCAGCAGGGCGGTGCAAGTTTACATACGCGCAGTTTGAAGTATGGAAAGTTAAGGAATGGCATATTTATGAGTGTCACTGGTATGGGAGGAGGCGGTGGTGTGGTCAGAGCTAGGAGACAGGTATGGACCATTGATGCGGCTCATGGCGGCGGAAAGGTCGATGTGATTCTCGGCGTCAACGGTTATATCTGGATCAGCCAACATGTAGAGGTTGCGGGCGAGGATACGGCTATTACGAGGATCGAGGAAACTATTAGTAGCACAGTCTATTCGAGCCAGAACGATCCTATCTCTGCTGAAACGAGAAGAGAGATTGCGCGGATTAGAGGGGTGATTACGTTGCTGGTAGAAGAGGGCTTGAAGGTTGATGAGGAGATGGTAAATAAAGCCTACGAAACTGCTGTCCGGGTGGATGAGGAGGAAGAGGGAGAGATGAGGGTGTATCTTGGAGGAGAGAGAGGCAAGAGAGTTTTAGCCGCACTGAGTGGGACATAGCTGTAAAAAATCCACACGAGTCATGCCTGAAGCTTCATGTTTGTGGGGGTCACAAGAGAATCTAGGTTGAAGAATATGGATGGGGTTCGGCATCTGTCTGACAAACCACACCGCCTGGATTCCTCGAACCGCTCGCGCCGAGAGAGCGGATCGGACGCATATCCAGATCTGGCTGGTAAGATTACAATGGAAATATAGTTGTACCGAGGCCATTGAACGACATGCTTCTCGTTATCGCCGAACAATATGTTGAAAGGGGAAGGATACGATTTTGAAAGATACGGACATACAATTGCTCTAGGACGTGAACTTACAAATCAGCAAAGAGCAAAGTGAATCCAGAATCTTACTGAAATGCCACCTCAAGCAAATTGTTCTCTGTTGTTCTATCAATCCTTCGGCGATTAGAGCTTTTTATTAAGGGTTTTTCCTTTATCTCTGCGGTACGTCACAGAACGGAGACAAAGTTTTACCCACCGAACCCGCTTCTTGCTCCTGTTTTCCCATCGAATTTTCTCTCCCGTCGAATACCGAGACAACATCCACCTGCGTATTCTGGCGTCGAAACAGTCTGGCTCCCCGAGAGACTGCCGAATTGTGCATATCCAGGTCCACTGCCCGGCTTCTGAGTGGCCACTTGACACGACATCCAGGAACAAGGCTCTTTTTTGCCTCAATGCTCTAGGTGAAAAATGCCATGGTTCTTTTCGGCGCATAGATGACGGTGACAACGAATACTGGGGACTGCTTAAAAACATTTCTGCTCAAGTCCGAAATGTCTGTATTGTGGTGCCTTACCACATGCATCATAGAGTAAGAGTGTTTTAGAAGGTAGGAGTATTCCCAGCAGTACTTATACCACTTGCTCGCCGCCTTCAGTTGCTCCCATCTTCACTTTCAATCTCCAATACTCTCAGTTTCTCTTCCAATTAACACTCTACTCCTATTGTCACTTCACATATACTCAATCACCTTTCCATATAAAAGAAACAACAATGGTTGAATACACAGTCTTCAAGGGCTCCAAAGAGGGCAAGATTGTCAAATCATCTGCCAACCGGGAGATCAAGCCTGATGAAGTCCTTGTCAGGGTCACTCACTCTGGCCTCTGTGGAACGGATGAGCACTACAGACATGTTGATATGGGTCTCGGTCACGAGGGTGTTGGTGTAGTTGAGGTAAGTCCCTGCTCACACTTTTCCAGAGACTATGTCTAACGCATATATCAGGAAGTTGGTTCATCCGTCAAGACTCTTCGCAAGGGCGATTCCGTCGGTTGGGGCTATCAACACAACGCTTGCGGCCACTGCAAGCAATGCCTCACTGGTCACGAGAACCTCTGCCCTGAGCGTCAAATGTACGGCTACGCCAACCACGATCAAGGCTCCTTCGCTACCCACGGGGTCTGGAAAGCCGACTTCCTCTTCAAAATCCCCGACTCCATTCCTCGCGAGTACGCAGCACCTCTCCAATGCGGCGGAGCAACCGTCTTCAACGTCCTCCACTCCTTCAGCGCCAAGCCCACGGATCGCGTTGGCATCATAGGCGTTGGAGGACTGGGTCACCTTGCCATCCAATTCGCATCTAAGATGGGCTGCCAAGTCGTCGTTTTCTCTTCGACTGACAGCAAGAAGGATGAGACTATGAAGCTCGGAGCCGATGAATTCGTCGGCACCAAAGGCGTCAAGGAACTCCAGGTTTCAGGCCCAATCGACCACCTCCTCGTCACTACCTCTTTCCAACCCGACTGGACACAATTCCTCCCCATCATGGCACCAGGAGCTACCATCTACCCTCTCACTGTCTCCAATGACGATCTCAAGATCCCATACATGCCGATCCTAGCCGGCGAGCTGAAGATCCAGGGCTCGATTGTGGCGGCTAGACAGGTCCACAGGGAAATGTTGGCTTTTGCTGCGCATCATCAGATCAAGCCTATTATTGAGCGGTTTCCTATGACTGTTGAGGGCATCACCGAGAGCATGAAGAAGCTGGAGGATGGCAAGATGAGATATAGAGGTGTGCTTGTTGCTCAGTAAGTGCGCTGGGATGAGCAAGCTGGCGTTGTACATTAGAATTCGGCATTGCGTGCAAGAGCGGGCGTATGAGAGGAGTGCAAAGGGTTAGAGAGGATAGATACTGAATTAGAAGTTCTTCTGCAAATACAATCTGGGTCAAAGATGGTGATCATCTGTGCAGCTTATTCAGCAAAAATAGTCCAAAGGAATTAATGGCTAATGTTCCTTGAAGCCATCTCTGAGGACCTATCGAGCGAGCTCTGTAGCGATGAGTGATAGGGGTGAAGCGCTACGCGTACTACCTACATGCCTTTTTAAATGTTAATCATGGGGTGATTTACAGGGTCTGTACCGGTGAAAGCGCTGGAATACAGCGTGGTCTGACCAATCACCTGTCTAGATTCTGGGGTTTCTTGCTATATGTAGTTAAATACCGGTCCATGCCCATTAACATTTATTACCCCTGTATAGAGGTACTCTTTCTACGCCGCAGCAAGGGAGATACCCTCCGAGCACTTAAGGCTAGAAGTGCGACGCGTAACAAAACTTGCTATGAACTAAGTAGGGAGATAAGAGAAACCAAAGGATGGATACTCCCGAACGTTCACAGCTTGAAACACCTCGATAGGATCAGACCGCATACGCTAGCGAGGCATCACAAGCTACTGCTTACTGCATGCGAGTACGAGTATGTGATATGCAAGGAGATACGCTCCGAGGACTTTGTGGAAAACTGCGATATGCAACAAAAGCTCGAAGGTTACTCAAACAGAGCCAGCGAGATACGAAAGAGGTAGCATTCTGGATTGGATACCTGCTCCTAGACTTTAGACAAAGCTCTGATTCCTAGCGAAGAGAACTCCCAGGTCCATACATAGTGCATATACCATTCCGCGTTCCATTTCCACCCCAAGGTATAAGAAAGACTAGGATCGTGTTGTGCTCAACTTCAGCTCATAGCAAACACCTATCTCAACCAAGAAGGCAAACTGGTGCTACCGATCTGACCATACTTTCTCGCCCCAAACGCAACCAGAACAACAACGGCCCATTTCATCAGTGCGCCTTTCACCGACTCAGAGCCGAGACCTCCTAAAAGAGACACCCAATACTTAAGACCCTTAATCTCTCGTCCCTCGCGATCAAAATTCGGCTTCAACTCGCTCATCTGGCGGAATTTGGCGAGCTTGCCGTTGTAGGGAGGATAGCGGACGTCGAGGAGTCCTTCCATCCAGCCGGGAGTGGTGGTGATAGAGCGGCGGTGAGTGAAGGTGTCGAAGGAGGCTCGGCCTCTGTAGGCGCCTTGGCCGGAGTCACCGACGCCGCCGAAGGGCATGGTGGGGATGGAGCCGTGGAAGAAGGCGTCGTTGACTGAGGCGCCACCGGAGGTGACTTCGTTGAGGACTGTGGTACGTTAGTAATATGAAAGATCCAAACGAACGTAGGTATCAAGACGAAAGAGGATGCATACTCTTGTTGGTCTCGGTCTTCGAGCCAAATGGATATAGAGCCAAAGGAGTCGAGTGAACCGAGTTCGCAGTCTTGATAGCATCTTCCACACTATCAACCGCCAAGAGGGGGATTAGAGGACCAAATGACTCGTCGACGATCATAGAGTCCTTGTCGTTATCAACTTGCACAACAGTGAGCTCAATGAAATTTTCAGACTCGTCCATCTCGCCACCAATCAGAATCTTGCCCTTAGACTCATCGACCATCTTTTTAATTCTGTTGAAGTGTCTGTTGTTGACGATTCTGGCGTAGTCAGGGCTAGCCTTTTGGCCCTTAGGATAAAACTCCTTCAGCGCAATCTTCATTTGCTCAATTAAAGCTGGGAGGATCTCCTTCTCAACCATAATGTAGTTCTGGGAGATACACACTTGGCCAGCATTGTGAATCTTGCCCCAAACCAGACGACGAGCTGCAAGACGGGGATCCGCGTTCTTGGTGACAATAGCTGGGTTGCGGCCACCAAGTTCAAGACAGACAGGAGTCAAGGTCTCTGCTGCCTTCTTTGCAATAATCGTCCCGACATTGGCACTGCCAGTATAGAAGATCTTGTCCCATTTCTCATTCAGAAGTGCGTTCGTCTCGGGAATAGCACCGTTCACAACGGCGAAAGCACTAGGGTCGAGATAATCCTCAAAAATCTTCTTCAGAACCATAGCCGTAGCTGGTGAGACCTCAGACGGCTTCAAAACACCAGTGCACCCTGCCGCCATGGCACCAATAAATGGGCCAAGAGACAGCTGGACAGGGAAGTTGTATGCACCAATGACCAAAATCGTTCCAAGCGGCTCCTTCTTGATTCTCGGATTCAAGAGGGTGTTCATGAGAGGGATATCTGGTCCAGGCTCATCCTTCATCCATTTCGCCAGGTTCTTTGTGACGAAAATGATATCGTTCTTGCACCAATCTATCTCGGAAAGAAAGGTCTCGAATACTGGCTTCCCGAGATCCTTCGAACAAGCTTCAACGAGAGCATCGGTATAGTCGGTAATTCCCCAGTATAGCTTGCGCAGCTGCGTCAACCGGTACTCAATTGGCTTCGACTTTTGTGCACGATAGGTGGTCTGGCAAAGATGGACGGTGCTTGGGATGGACTCGAGAGGGGTGGCCTCGAAGGGAATAAGTTTCGACGCCATGGTCAATCAATTAATCAATCTGCAGAGAATTAGCAATCATCCAGGAAATGTGTTGTCGCTCAATCCAGTATTCACTCAATTTATCTTCACTTCCAGTATTCTCAGTCTGTGTAACGTCTTCTGATGGTGTAAGACGGTATGCAGCCAGAGTTCGCTGACGGGCTATTTAATTGGGGAGTTCCAGAGTTAAGAGCTACTCTGCTTCACGGTGTCGGTGCAACGGGCCAATAGAGCTCCGCGTCGGCGAGTACTGTCCAGAGGTCCCTTCAGGCACGAGTGGCGGTACCGGTTTGTTTGTTTGCGGGTAGAATTCTGATCACTATCAGTCGAGCTCACTGCGCAGTGCTTAACGCAAGAAACCGAGGTTGAAGCTGTGCTGTAACCCTGTTGCATGTGGAGTTTGCGGGGCATGAAACGCCACAACCGGCAAGTCCATCGCCTCGAATCGGATCGAGGATGCTGGAGTCCATCCGTACCAACTCTAAAGCATGAGATATATGATAGGGGGTGGCAACACGATGGTATCCAGACAAGGTTAGATCAATTGCTGAGTTCGGAAGAGCATAAATATGTATCTGGTACATTTTGATGAATTATTTTGAGCTTTCTGTTTTCTAACTGGAGTGCACATTTCGCAATTACAAGCAAGTCAAAAGACTTTCAAGCGAATCCGAATCCGAAATAGGAAGCAGTGGCATCTGCTACCTAGCCGTATTTCCGGTTGAATGATCCAGTAACAAGTACCAACTCCCACAAAGTGTCACTCAAGTACAACTTTGGCGGTAGAATGGTAACATTACATCGAAAGTCGGCCTGATATATACAATACCCTCTATCTTACATTCCTCACAGGGTCTTTATACAAGGTCTACCTTTTGACCGCCAGTCTCCTGGGCTGCCCCTTTTGTCTTCCTGCCATAGCCATTTCGGACACTCGTGCTTCGGGTCGAGGCTCTGCCAGCATCATCGCCTGAATCTGTTGTACGCCATCAATGATTTGCCCAGCCAATTCTCTCTCCTGGTCTTTCGCGGCCATCTCCTGACGGTATTTGACCAATTCATTTCGCCTTTCTTCTGTCATCCTCCACTCCGTCGGGAACCTAGGTTTTGGCTTCAAATGATGATGTCTGGTATCTAATGGAATGTCCTCGAATGTATCCGTTGGGTCCTATAAGCCGTCAGAAAACATGCATTTGTCAGGCTGAGTAGAAGGAACTAACCCGTGCCTCTTGAAGCAGAGAGTCAACCGTATCTCCCAAGTAACGCTTGTTCTGAGCCTGCGTCTCGAACATCTCGCAGCTCATCTTGACAATATCCGTCTCCGGGTTGTATCTCACACCGGCCAACTTTTTGAGCTTCATGCGTTGGGCTTCTGTTAAGTTCGGCAGATCGGCAGGACTGAACTCCAGCACAACTTTCTTCTCTGCGGGATGAACTTCGCCCATGTAAGATGTGTATCTAAATCGTAAGGGCATGTCTTTCGTTGGGGGAACGAATGGCTTGGCCAGCTCTAGACTCCTTCATTAATAACTTCCTTGACAAGATCCAGCATGTCCACGTACTCGATAATAAGGGCATCTCCCACGCTGCCAATCTGGCGTAATGTCTCATCTCTCGATGTTGCTCTAACTCTCCATGCGCATGACTGGGCATATCATCGTATTCGTCGTGCAGCGTAGTGTCATCCTCCCAGGGTTCGGGATCACCCATATTCATGAAAGTCTGCTTGAGCTTCGTCCTTCGAGGCATTCGATATTGAATCGCTCTCATCTGCCCCACGATTGACTGTCCATCATCGAGTATGCTACGCAGTTTGTTTTCTATTTTAGCTGTTGCTGCTGCACGAGCGGCTTCTTTCTCTTCGGCGCTTCGTTGAGGCGTGCTTGAAAATACTCGCTGCTTGTCAATTGACTTGAGGCCCACATGTCGAGATACCGAGGGTCTGCAGGTACAGCTCCTCGCTGACAAGCGGAAGCTCTGCAGGGTCGTAGCCATCGTTGTCTGTTGATTCTCGCTGCTGGTCTTTCGACAATAAAATTGTGTAGTGAGCGGCGCACGAGCACCAATGCGGTTAGCGAGTTATGTGGTCTAAGTTCACGCCGCCTGTTCTACGTTCACCTTATACCATTTCACTCTTGCCTTAGTAGCCGGGAGCATTTCTTAACAGTTCTTACCTATTTTGATTAATTCTTAAGTCATACATCAGTTGGACTACAAGCTCACCCTCTTGGAACATCACAAACGAGTGACATCTATCAAACTTGAACCATCAGATCCCTCAGGAGGCTCCGTGTCACCAACCTGTCATCCACATAAGGACCTGAAGATGAGGAAAGTATGCTTCATCACAACTGGTGCAACCGCAAACTTTACCGAGCTCATCGAGGCAGCTCTAAGTCCGGCATGTATACAAGCGTTTGTGGACCATGAATTCACCCACATTAATCTCCAATGTGGCAACGTCTTTCCTTCATTCGAAGATCTCAAGCCAGCAAACACAAAAGGGCTGATAATTCAAGCCTTCAATTTCAAGGCGGATGGACTCCATAAGGATATGATGGCATGTCAGGTTAGAGAAGGAGTTTCAGAAAAAGGTCTCGTGATATGCCATGCCGGTAAGGTCTCTCGGCCTAGATACTTGTCCCTTTTCTGACAGTATGAAAAGGCGCAGGAACCATTTTGGATGCCTTGAGGCTCGGGTTGGCTCTAGTCGTCGTACCAAACTCTTCATTACTCGATAATCATCAACTGGAGCTGGCAAAAGAGCTATCACGACAAGGCTATGCCACATATTCAGACACTAAGTACGGCTTCTTTCTTGCTCAAATTTCCACCTTCGCTTATAGGGAGTCCTTTTGCATGTAGTACATTGGCTGACTCGAAACCAGAGACCTGGCCGCAGCCATTACGGAGGCATGTGAGAAGGAAGATAAGAGATGGCAAGGCGCCCAGGCTAACTTCGCCAATATCGTTGATGAGGTCGTTGGCTACGAGCAGGATGTGATGGCTCAGTTGGACTAGGAATTTGTCTTTCATTCTGGTCATTGCTTGGCGTTCTGGGTAAGAGAATCGGAGTAATGGATTAAATGGAGAGATACCCCATTCTTTGAGCGCTCCAGAGTGAGTCGTGGTGGCTTAAATTGACTTTGGAAGCTGTGAGTATCTTTTTTGGCTGTGAATCTTACAGAAACCACGTAATCTTCTTTGGCTCCTTCCGCAATGGGAATACACTCTTGAATTGCATGTCAGCAAGCACTTCAGATTTTGTGCTTACCTGTAACCGGGCACTTTAAGTGATGGTGTGCCGCTTACGAGCAGTAACGAGTCCCGCTTCTCATTGGTTAGCCGTACGGGAATGAGTTTACAAGGGTTCCCAGAAAGTATGCTCATGCATTTGGCAGATGTTTGTTCATACATCAACATTTCGTGTGTTCACCCATAGTGACAAGATTGATTGGATTGATCATCTATTAGCCTCGGTGGATACAGTTGGCGTCCGCTTTAGTCAGCCCTTCAACCTAGCAGGAGATAAGTTCCATTGGCGTGCAGAAGCGGGACTGGTGAGCGAACCGGAGGAAGTAGTTCTGTTGTCGCAAGACTTTCCTATCAAGATTGTCTTTCTGTGGCAGGGCAGACCGGATTTATTGCAGCGTTACAGCAGATTCCAGGGTAGACCCAGAGGGAACGGGAACGGATACGGCGAATCCGTATCTACAATCAGACCTGCATGCACTCGATGTCTATGTATGAAAAGAACAAGAAGTCTTCATCTCTCTCCTTCTACAATTCCCCCCCTTTCTTTCTCCCCTGGTCCCCATTCTCGAGTCGAGACATCTCATTATGGAGCTACCACCAGGTTTCATATTCAGTCAAGCATCCCATGATGAAATGCCCGAAGTGTTCTCTGTATGGGAACAAGCATTTCGCAACTATGAACTATGGCAGTGTATAATGAAGGATTGCGACCAAAAAGAAGTGCTCCCTTGGATGTGCAAATACTTGATGCCAAGATGGACATTACCTGACATGGATACTTACAAAATCACGGAAGATTCCACTGGGTTTAAATTCCCTTCTTATGTCATGAAACATTGAGCTGATACTCACATAGAAAGATTGTTGCATACACCTGCCTGCAATTTCCGTGGAAAGACACGCCAGAGATGACGGGTGAGCTCAAGAAGTTGACGATGTCAACCGAACTGCCACCTGGAATTCCGGGAATGAACATGGGTGCAACTTTGGAGCTGTTCATGATGCTGGGAGCTACTGCTAAGTATGGCTGGGATCCCGAGTCAGATTTTCGTAAGTGTATTTATTTGTATTGATAGTTCTGCACCACTTTCACTAGGAATTCTCCTTTGACGTCGAGGTAGATCGGAAGGGTACTATGGCTCTTCCAGAATATCAACATAAGGGATTCGGAACGTTTCTCACTAAACACTGCAATGATATTGCCGACAAATCTGGTGCCCGGACATTTGCACCAGCCAACCCTAATGGTGCCAAGATGTTTCCAAAAATGGGCTTTGAGCTTGTTGGTACGGAGGACGCGCACTTGGAACGTTTCGGAGGAGACCACGAGAAGGGGATGTGCTACATATTTCTCAGAAACCCAGCATCGTGAAGTGGTTCTTCACATGTAAGCTACAACAAGTCTTTTTAAGGAAGAAATCTCATGCAGTCAGGCAAAGTCTTAGTCCACCAAACGAGAAATTTGTCACTTGTCAACTTGAAGAAGAAATGGACTCAAAGGCTCTATCAATAGAGACAACACTTTCGAAAAAAGGGTTTAAGGCCCATCCATTCTCGCCTCACATCCTTCAGAAGCTAAATGCTTTCTATTGAACCTAGAGAGGTTGTGCATTTCAGTAGTATCTCCTTGCAAGAGTCGGTACTCGCAGCCTGAAAAAAGAATTGAGAGTGTTTGTGCAAGTGATCCATTCTGCTCATTATAGCTGGTCTTCAACAAAGTCGATTTGGGTTCGTCGTGGTATTGATCTCCCCAGAGGAGGATCGTGCGAAGGTGACCCAAATGCCTCTGCCCCCTTCAACCTGCCATCATCTTCTTCACCTGTACCGCCTCGAAAGCCCTAGCAAAGCACCCAATATCATCGCAAGCTTCCGGATTGACATAAAGAACCTCTCTGACCTCCTGCCACTCCAAAGGATCCATTCTGGTACCCTGCAGCTCAATGATGATCTGGACAGTACGAGTACTGGCATGTTCCTTTCCCAGGATGTCAACTGCTATCTCCGTAGCCGCTCTTCGTTGCTCTGATGTTGGTTGAACAAGTAAGGCTCGATTTGGAGATGGGGGTGTCAGGTGACAACGTTCAGGAGGGTTTTCGGGGGTTGCTGGTAGGCTCCGTTGAGAAAGTGATGCCGTAGGTTCGTGGAGCGGAACCGAGGGCAGTTCTGAATCATCTGTGCTTTGTTGAGAGGAAGCAGAGCTATCGACTTCGACGCAGCAGCCGAACTCATTGATCTCCACCCTTTTGCCGTCAACGTCGATCTGCATTACGATTGTTGGGGGCGAAGTGATCGATCTGTGGATGCTTTGCACAAACACATGAGCTGTGGCTGAAAGGAGGACAGAACGAGATCCGAACACAAGTGGCGAGCCTCAGACAGATGAGTAGTAGATTGCAAAGAGATTGTGAATAATTCTGGAGGGCTGTCCAATGCCTGGGTTCTGAAGGGACGTTTTCTTTTATGGGCGCATACTCGGGAAGGAAGCGGCCTAATGTGACAAAATAGCAGAAAAGACTTCAGACCACCAAAATTACTCAGAGACAGCTGCAAAGAAATAGCTGCTTTGCACTTGGACAGCAGGCTGCATCAAAAGTTGTGTCTTCATTGGTTGAACTTTACATCATTAACCTCCATACATATCTTATACACCCCTCAGAACAGTGTTGTCCCTCGAATCTATTGGTTTGTATCTCTCTTCCAGAACCTCCTCTACAGACTTCTTGAGACCATCGGGCTTTTCATAACGTTCCTCAAGGGCTTTCTCGACGGTCGAAGCAGAAGATGGAACCTTCGACTCAACCTTCTCTGTGGCCAAGCCTAGAGCATCTTGAGCTTTGCCGACGGCCTGCTTGCCTGCTTCGATTCCCTTGCCAACCACGTCTCGGAGGGCTCCGCGAGCTGCATCAACCGTTCCGCCGGATTGCTTGATGGACTCAGCTGCATTTTGAGCACCAGTCTTGACATCGGTCGCTGTCCGATCTGCTTTAGCCTTTGCTGCAGATCCGGCTTCGTTTGCCTTAACACTAGCTTGATCTGCTTTCTGCTTCGTTGATGCTGCGACCTTCTTGGTTGCCTCCTTTGCCTCGCTTGCTATCCGACTTGCTCCAGCAACCGTAGCTGCGGCAGCTCTATCAATCCCAGCAGCGGCTTGATCACTACCTTTCTTCATAGCAGCCTTGCTTGCATCAAGTGCTTCTTGAACTTTGGGAGCAGCTCGTTTCTCTGCCTCTTCGATGCCCTCCCTTGATTTCTCCAGACTAAAACCTAGCATCCTGGCAACAGCTCCCTCCATTCCTTCCCTGATCTCATTGAAGTCGGTCCTTTGTATCCTTCGGACAGCATTTTCGACCTCTTCGTTCCATCGATCCTTCAGAGTCTCTGTCAGAGATCCTCTCTCTTCGCGTGCAAGTTCTGCTCGGCTGCGTGGTGGAGGGACTGGTGAAGGCTCAAGAAGGTTTGTAAGGACGCGGGATTGGGAGCGTAGGTTCTCTGCCTGTGCCCTGCGATTCCGTTCATGTGCGAGGACTGTGAGATATGCAAGGCCTAGGGTCAAAGTGACACCGCCAGTCTAGACAATTATTAGCTACAATGAAGCACGATTGAATCGTTCCGATAACTCACAAAGCCGGATGTGAAGCCCATTTCCGGGGCCTGTGTTGCGCCAGAGGCGCTAGGAGTCCTCGAATATCAGCTTTATTAGTTCAAGGATATCGTAGTATCCCAATTGACACCGTAGGAGCCCAGGGACGCTTTGCTGTTGTGACCGCGCAAAGGTTTGAAGTTTGCTGGGTGTCGTTCGATCAAGCTTGCGGCTCGCGAAATCTTGACGCCGAGGAAAAGCTGCGGGACATCAACTTCGAATTCTGACTGCACCTCGCACCATCCCACTCCGACGCTCTACCTTGCACACCAGATTCTCACGTCTATTTTGTCTACGGCTTGTCAGGTACCTCGAGTTATTTTGCTTCTTCACTGGAGCAGATTAACTCCCAACAGTAACCTAAATTTCTTGAGCACTATGGCTGGCGCAAGACTCAAGTACCGCCATTTGGGCCGCAGTTCCTCTCACAGACAAGCACTGCTCCGAAATCTCGTCACTTCTCTCTTCAAACACGAATCAATATCGACAACATGGCCGAAGGCGAAGGAAGCTCAGCGTTTAGCGGAAAAGCTGATCACGTTGGGGAAGAAGAACACAGAGGCCAGCAAGAGGAGAGCTCTCAGTATCTTCTATGTAGGCCAATCACTGTCTTGAAATATTGCTTTTCAGTTCCTGATATATTGCAGACACCACATGAACTCCTCCCAAAGCTGTTCGGACCCATACGAGAACGATACGCAGACAGACCTGGAGGATATACCCGCGTGCTGCGAATCGAACCCCTAAAGCCAGATCATGCACCCTCAGCTATTCTGGAGCTTGTTGACGGACCTAAGGACATGCGATTTGCCATGACTGCAAAGACAATTGCTAGAGCAAGAAAAGAAGGATTGGAGATCAACGAAATGACTGCGAGAAATATCGAGAAGGTCACGCGGTATAGGCCAAATGGAGAGGAGGCGCTCGAACATATGGTGGATAGGATGAAGAACATGGAACTAAATCATAGGACGAATGTTCCTGTTTTCAATAAGGACGGCAAAGTGGATGAGGAACTTCTGGAGAAGCGATGGGGTGGGAAAGTATAAGTACTCAACATGTGCATTGTATGATATGGGGAATGTTAGCGTACGAGGCATGGCATTGTTTGGCGTTTTGATATTCGGTGGTATAGTACAAAGCTCCTGTTCAATCTACAAGAAATCGAAGGTATCGCCTTTCTCCCTGATCATCCTGCCGACTCTTTCAGTGCCAGCAATTCTCTCAAGTTTCAGGACATCCCATTTTGAAAAGATGATTCTCGCACTTCCTTTACCAGGCTCCAGCTTTCCTTCCTGGACACTCCTGCTAAGATACCCTCCCACTATTTCCTTATAAAAGACCGGGTTGTCTGGCAATCCATACATGATGACCTTCCGAACGCCTCTGAGTTGATAACGCCGGAAGTGATGAGCACGCTCAGAGTATAGCAGAATGCTGTGTCTTCCAGTGAAAAAATGTGACCGCGCTCGAGCTACATGTCTAACCGATGTGTATTCGGAAATGCTGCCAAAAGACAGGCTGCTTGTTGTCGGGGAAGTTGCGAAGTAATTCCTCACTCGTACAAAGTCGAGATACGATGGGATGAAAACGATTGTTCCAGTGCTATCCTTAGCACGGCGTGTCAAAGATGGGACGATTGCCGTTGTGAAGAACATAAACCGAGCGTCCGGATCTGTTGCAAAAGAATCCGACCCGAGCCGAGAAAAGGTTTGCTTGACCTTCAATCCAAGCTCCTGAATAGCTCCAGGATAACTGGCATTGATCTTGACCTTCCCACCCCAGTTCTTTGACTGATTGTAGAATAGGGTGTTCAATTCAGGAGTATTGAAAGCTGCCAGGGCGATCGTTTGGCGGAAGTATTTGGCATTGTTGTCCAAGTACCAGTTCTGGACTCTGCTAAAGTCGCATCCGTGTGCTTCCTTTGGCTGTAAGTTAAGGTGCTCAAAGATATACTCGACATGCTCCCAATTTTGCATCAGAAGAGCGTCTGCTTGGTCAACTATGACCATTTCAATTGAGCTCAAAAAGTCACAATCCCCCTTCTTGTCCTCTTTTCCTTCGAGGGCCAACCGCAAGCCAAGTGAACTTGCAAAGATGATATCCGAGTTGTAGAACTGTGCGAAGTACTTGATAGTCTTTCGCGTAAACTTCAGCCCCAGTCGAAACATGTCATCGTCATTGCCCCCAAATAATTCTCGAAAATCATCTGGCTTGTCAGTTGAGAATTTCTCGTCCTTCTCCATGTAAGAGTCGTCGAATCGTTTTCGATTCTCTTGCTGCTCGGGTTCGCACAGCGACGATATTGTCTTGACCATTCGAACACAAGATTCCCGAGTAGGGAGGATCATAAGAACCTTAGGTCGAGTGAAGCCTTGATCTCGAAGCTCTAGATCATCGCTTTTCTCCTCCTTCGCGAGACGGGCGTTGTTCTTGATGACACGATCACGAGTCCTGCAATCCGGTTAGTCAAAGTCTGTGTTTTCTCATCTAGATGCTTACTTGAAGACATGGTTAATCGCGTGAAGGCACACCAGTTGCCGTAAGCTTTTGGAATTGACAGTAGTGCGTTCGCAAAACAGGATGTCCTTGTAATTGAAGATCAATGGCGCAAGATATTTCTCAAGAGGGTCAAAGGCTGGACATAATTTGGAGATAGTACCTGCAAGCTTCTGTTTCAACTTCAAATCGCTCGGTCCTGATACTGCAGGAGGAGCAATAGGTTGAAAGCCTTCCTCTTCAGGGACGCTTGATAGTACTTTTCCAACTTTAGGTAGCAGGGATTTCTGAATAACCCACTGATTCAGCCGTAGACATTTGAGCCTCTTAGCTAGAATGTCCTCGTCCGGATTAGCAAAATGTACTTCGAACGGGTCCGAAGCATCTTCTAAGTCGTCATCTTCTCCATCCTCAAGAAGACCCTCAGTAGCAGTTCCAGGTCCCTCTTCTTGCTCGTCGACATGGTCGGCATCTTCTGCAATCTCATTGGCTTCCACATTCTCGTCATTTTTGGTCTCGACCAGTTTTGGCTCGGAAGCATGTTCCAATTTCCGTCTTTTGATTTGAGGGCTAGAATCCGCAGCAAGACTTTGCATCAGAGCCGCATAAGGACGCACAGTTGGCAGTGGCTCCTCATCGTCTTCATCGGAATCCTCTTGGCTTTCTAGTTCTTCTTCCTCTGCAGGACTTTCTGACGCCGCCTCGTCCTCTTCATAACTGCAAAATGTTAATCACTTTGCCTTTTCTCAAACTCTAATGTGCACCTACACCTCTTTTTGCTCAGCTACTCTAGCACTGTCGAATATAGGTTTTCCACGACCTCCTCGAAACCCACCTCTCCCTCTCGAGCCTCGTAGTCCAGATCCTCTCCCACGACTACCACCTCTACCCCGTGAGCTACCCCTCGACTGGTGGAAGGCCATTGTTGTATAGACTCAAAATATTGGTGAACTTCTGACGGAAACTTGCAAATATATTTCTTATCTTAGCGTGGTTTTTTTGCCGACCACAAATGGAAGGTTCGCCCGCGCACTCAGCGTCAATTGATCCTAGAAAATTATGCCTCTAGAATATACACCGATACTTAAGAATAATCTAAATTGATCATCCATCAGAAGCTTTTTCGCTTCTTCCTCCAAAGTCCTGGTCAAGAAGTCTTCAAAAGGCAGTCCATCACGTGGCCGTTATCTTAGCGATCCCACAATTGAGCGCGCTGGAGGGGTAATTTTATAAACCAGGCCGACGACATTCAAACACGGCTACAACGACTCTTTCGCGCCCTCACATCTTGCCCAGCATGGCGGTCGGTACTGAATCGTTCCTCCATCTGGCGCGCCCTTTGGCTCCCGCAGTTATCGGCGTTCAACCCACTGTCTCACCATTGAATGTCATTATTCAACCACAAGTAAGTTGAGGGTTTGTAAATTTTGTGCGCAGTTAACTCATAGCATCTTAGGCCGTCTTCTCAATACTCGATCATGCTATTCGACGAGATATCCGGGACACGCAGTCTACGCGCGTGATCGGCGCTCTCCTAGGTGTACGATCAGAAGATGGCATGGAAGTTGAAGTCAGAAACTGCTTCGCAATCCCACATACCGAGAACGAAGACCAGGTCGAAGTCGACGTCGAATACCAGAAGAACATGCTCGCATTACAACTGAAAGCCAATCCAAGAGAAGTGCTGCTAGGATGGTATACCACGAGTCTCGAACTCAATAGCTTCAGCGCCTTGATCCAGAACTTCTTTGCTAGCCCTGAGACTGGCACGTTCCCTCACCCGGCGGTTCACTTGACGGTTTCGACGGAGGCAGGAAAGCAGATTGACGCAAAGGCTTATATCAGTGCACCGGTTGGAGTTAACGCTGAGCGAGCTGCAGAGAGCTGTCTTTTCATCCCCGTCCCGTATGAGATCCGGTACAGCGAGGCTGAGAAAAGTGGCCTGGAATTGATCTCTGGAGCAAAGGATAGCGATAGCCGAGCGGCGCCAGTTGTGTCAGATATTGAAGGTTTAGAGAGGGCCATTGATCAGACAATTGATCTCCTAGAACGAGTATCGGAGTATGTCAGCTCGGTCCTAGACGAAGAGAAAGACCCTTCAAATGCCCTAGGACAATTCCTGATGAATGCTCTGTCGTTGGCACCAAAGGTCGACCCACAGGACATCGAGAGAGATTTCAACAACCACATTCAGGATGTGCTTGTTGTTTCGTATTTGGCCAACACGATCCGTACTCAAATCGATCTCTCGCAAAGATTGGCAACGGCCGCACTCACCATGGGAGGTTCAGACGCGTTGACAGCAACTGGTGGAGGAGAGGGAGGAGACCAGAAGGGACAGCGTAGTGGTCAGAGAGGCGGAAAGCGTGGCGGAGGACGAGGTGGTGGACAGCAAAGGGAACCAAGAGAACCAGCCGAGTAGTGTTGTGATGATCAAGTCTTTTCCATAAATTTCAGCCGTGCATTTCGTTGCATTGTACAGGAATGGAAAATGGCGTTACGGGTGAGGCATTAAGCCAATTCGCATAGAATACCATTTTTTCACTAAAATGTTTTGTCTTGTGCAAAGTCTCTGTGATCTCAATTCGTTGATTTCTTGGTCTATCAGCTCAATGTTGTAAACCATGTACTACAGTGTCATTTTGATGCATTCATTTCCCTCTAACTCCTCACCAATGCTACCATACGCCATGTTGCTAATCACATAATGACATGCCTTAAACTCCAGTTGGTGGCTTTGGGGGAAGAGTAGACGGATTTCCATAGTTAGGAAGATGGTTTCCGTTCTGTTGCATGCCCATACCTTGCATTCCTTGTGGCGGATTTTGCGGAATTCCCTGAGGCATGCCTTGAGGCAGACCCTGATGCATCATGGGTCGATGGGCCATGTGCGGGGAAGCGTGGTAGGATGGCAAAGAATTATTAGATCCCTGACGAGCCATGCTATAGCCCATACTGTTACCGAACTGTTGTTGCGGTGGAGTAAAGGCATTATAAGAGAGGTGAGGAGATCCATGGTGAGGCGAGCCATGATGAGGAGATCCATGATGCGACATGGGTTGGGAAATAGGAAGACCGACAGTGCCAGGGACGAAAGACTGTGTCTTTGGATTGAAGGCATGACGGTTGAAGCTGCCAGGAATCGGATGTTGACTCTTCGGATCAGCAGGATTGGCAGTGCTTGGCAACTGGCCAAATGCATAAGGAATTGCATTTGGAGGTCCTCGGACCATGGGTCCCTGGGATTGATACGCGTTTGGGTAGAGGGGTTGTTGTTGCCACTGCTGTGGTGCAATTGGGGGTGATTGGATAGGCGAGCCATATGCGCTGATGGGTGCACTATGGTTTTGGAAACGCGGCTGGCTTTGCTGAGGATACTGCTGTAGAAGGTCAATAAAATAGTTCGGTGATGGGTGGAGATTTTTCTTACTTGAGGCATGGTATTATACACTTGCATGCCGCCACCGTTGTTCATCATGGCCGAGTTAAACTGTTGAGCAGGGGCAACAAATTGAGGCGCAACGGGGTTCTGATAGTTGTTCTGTGCCGCTCCGTTAAATGCTTGGCCCAAAGGAGCATATTGAGGCGCAGGGGCCCAAGTCGGGGCTTGCGGCTGAGGAAAGTAAGGAGCGTATTGAGATCTAACATCGAAACTCTCGGAGTCGTCTCTGCGTTGCTTTGGTGGCTTTGGTCTCTTGTTCAAGCCAGCTCTATCCTTAGTTGAGACAGAACTTGAACGAGACATCTCATTACCGTCCTCGGTATCTTGATAACGAGTTAGCAATATATTGCGTGGACGGCAATATTTATATTACCTGGAGTAGCATCTCCGGTCTTTTCCTCCTTCCCAAAGATACGCTCCCTAGCCTTGTTATAGGCGGCTTCTCGCTCTTCTCTAGAAAGCCTACATCAGTTAGCTAAGACTCGAAATTCGAGCTGAAACCACTTACTTCTCCTTCGCAGAGAGCGCCTTCTCTTTGCCATCGCTACCAGTCTCCGAAGTGGCCTTCGACGGACTCGGGCCAGTATCACCATCACCACCTCTACGCATGATTTTCATTGTGGGCATGGTGGGTGGCGGAGTGTTCCCAGAGGTTGGGGGGTTTGAGATGGTTGTCAATGAAGGCGGTAGTCTACAAAAGGGAGTCCGGAATATACGGACAGCCCCAGCTAAGGCATCAACCTGATGGGTCATATGATAGTAATCCGCAAGCTTGTGCGTGAGCATTCTGCAGAATGAATTGCACGGAGGCAGGTCAATGAAAGGTTCTCTGTATTCAGTTAGCGCCATTGTCCCAAGGTATGAAATGGGTTCATTGAGGGCAGTCAGAGAGAGCGGTCCGGGGACGTAGGATTGAACTCACTTCGAATCCTTCACAAATTCTATAACTGACTGTTCAAGTCGAAGTAGAAAGATGCGATCCTTCGGTGATTCCAATGCCTCCAAAAGCTTCTCATCCGGGGTCTGTCGATAGAAAAGGTTGAATCCATCTGGTGTACCAGCTGCATCCATCAAAGCCTTAGGCTTCCCATCATCGGTAGTCTGTTGACCAGATGATCCACTTTGAGGTGTGTTGACTCCCTGGCTCTGGCGCTCCGGCATTGTTTGCATGCTCCGTCGGTCTGGAGGCTCATAAAACGGTACCTGTGCACGATATGCACGGGCGGCAGCTTCTGAACCAATCCTAGAGCCTGCCACAATAGAACCTCGACCAGAGAATGTGTCATCGTCCTCGGCGGCCTTGACACTGGCACTGTCATCAGGGCGTAGAGACTCTTTCTCATCCAAGGCGAATGTAGTTCCAGATGTAATACTCTTTCCGTCCAGGCTGGGAGGTTTCGTACCCAGCTCAGATCCCGAGTCTGTCCGCTGGAACGGATCCTCTGAAAACCCCTCCACTCCATCAGATCTACTTCCAGAAAGCCCGACTCCTGAGCCATTAACAACAAGACTTGGCATCGGAGAGTTGACAGTGAGGGCTTTGACTGCATCAACGAGCTTGTCCTGGCTAGAGCTGGCTTCGGCCGGTTGTGTAACATCTACTTCTCTTTTGAAGCCTGAGCCCTCAGCCATGAGTGTTTGGGGCTCATTCATAGTCGATATATTATCTGATGCTTCGGTGGACTGATGGGGGACATCTGCCACTTCCATCTGGACCTGGAGGCGCATGTTCTCCTTTCCGGACGGGACTGAGGCTGCAACCTTGGCAAATGAGCTGAGAGCTACATTATCTTTTCCTGCGGAAGCAGCAACCTAAACCAAAACACTAGTATTAGCAGGATGTATAGATGAAGAGGGGTTGTGTAGGGCGAAGTTTCCAAGGAAGCAGCCGAGTTACATGCCTTTGCAAAGGACAGCCTAGATTTATCCGCAGACATTGGAGTGGTAGCCATATTGGGCACGACTGACAACCACAAACTGGTTGTAGTCGCCAGAGAATGAATGTTGTTGTCCGAAGCAGACGAAGGTGATGTCGCAGCCAGGCGGCCAGGCCCGTAGAAACCAAAGCTCGTAGAAGCAAAAAATGATTAAGGGAGAAATTCAACAAGAGCGCCCGATGAAGAGACGTGACATCTGGTCATTGTCGTAGCTGACAAGCAGGCGATGATGTTTGGTACTTGAGAAGTTGCGTGGGTTTGTGGTCGTTCGTTTGATTTGGTCGTCGTGGACGTACCAGAGTAAAACGATCGTAATGCGGTAACTTCTCTGCTCTGCTGCAATCGGGTACAACCACTGCTCCTGCTAACCCGAAGTCGTCTCCAGACTCTCTACGCCTGGCGCACGTAGATTACTCGGGATGGTGGGTGGGAGAAATGTCAGAGCATCTTCAGCTCTCCTCTTGAGGGAAGTCCAGAGTCCTCCAGGAATCTTCATAATTCTCAAATTCAAGGCTGCGCTAAAACTCTAGCGCCTAATCCCTGCCGCCCCGGCAGTACGTCTTAAAGTTGCCGCTACTTTTGAACAAGGCTCGAAGTGAATTCGGAATATTTTTGATACTTCATTCTTCTGGACTTCACCACTGTTTTTGCAATATCTCACACCACATTTTAAATTATTCTCGAGCTTAAAGATACCTCACAAACTCGTCCATCTGCAAACAATCCGCACAAATGAACCGCTACGGTAGAGGACCAACAATCGGAGGCACTTCGAAGGCTACTGCTTCTACCCTATGCCAGAAATGTCTCAAAAGAGGTCAGTGGGGTGTCCCTCTTCCAATGCAGCATCTAACTCCTCGCTAGGTCACTACAGCTATGAATGCAAAGCAGTTGCGCAAGAAAGACCCTATGTCTCCCGCCCTTCAAGAACACAGCAACTGCTGAATCCGAAGCTCGTTCCCAAATTGACAAGCGATGTACCCCAAGATCTTCTGAGAAAGTACGTGCTGCACTTTATTTTCTATTAGCTTTCCTCCAAGACTATGACGCAGTCTCAAGTTGAGGTTTCTGTCTTTGACAATATGCTAATTTATTGTCCCTTCAGGAAAGGTGTCGCCGATGAGCAACTCGCAAAGGCAGAGCTGGAGAGGGGTAGAAAACGAGAAAGGCAGAGTGAAGAGCCAGAAATGCGAGGAACGCCCAAGAGAAAGCGTTCTGCGTCCGCGTCGTCCGCTTCAGTCTCCACGATATCAACAAATTTGTCACGGTCGCCCTCACCAAGAGAAGCACCAAGAAGCACTGAAAGACAACGGCCCAGATCTCTAGGTGTTTCCAGATCACCACCTCCCAGAGCCTCACACGGCCATTACTCCAGGTCTCTGAGCATGTCTACTTCCCCACCACGGCAGCGATCTGCAGAACCAGAGAAGAAAAGAAGACGGGACTCTTTTTCTTCCGCAGGATCATACAACTCGGATAATGGACGAGAACCTGCGGGGCAATTCGATAGCAGGAGCATAAGGAGAAGAATTCAAGAACAAAGTCCCCCGGCTCGAGGTAGAGCAACAGAGAGCAGAATCCCTCAAGGAAGACGAATATTATCTAATGGCCGCCAACGGACGCGAGATGGCCACAGGAATGGTCCTCCACCTGTCAGTAATAGGCATCCTCCAAGGCCGAAAAGTTTGAGCCCATTTAGCAAGAGGCTGGCGCTCACACAAGCAATGAATATGGGTCGATAGATGGCAGGAGGAAAACGGCATATTTCACGAAATGTCAAATCTTTCTAGTCTCGGCCTCGGAACAACTATTATTTGGCTGGTCCGCCCGAATATTTTCCTTCGGCTCGAAATATAAAGCAACTAGATACTTCATCGAGATAGGTATCTATGGGACCTTAGAATATTTCGGAGAAAGCCAATATCACAGGCAAGATGAACTATTAAGGAATAGCCAAGTGATGGGACGTGCTTTCAGATATGCCATCTAACTATATGATTCTGCATGACCTTTCACACTAAACTCCAAACGCCAATATGCTCTGGTGCATGCAGTGAGTGTTCCAAATTGTCCTTCCTTGACGCCATCATTGATATTCCTCGTCCTCTTTGTCTCGCCGCTCTTCTTCTTCCTCTTCTCTTTCCCGCAACTTCACTCCTTCCACAAGAGCAATGCCTTCCATGCCCATCTCCTCCCCACCTTCGCTTGCCGAGATAGTACCATTGCTAGACTTTGACTTTGCCGCTTTCTGAGCCCCCTCGATTCTTTCCCGGACCATCCTGGCAATCGCATTCTCCGTCCTCATATTCAGCATCTCCAACTTCTTCTCCAAATCTCTCCTCAAGTCCCAATTAGGCTTTTTGGGTTGCAACTTGAAAAGATCCACACCCTTGTCATCCTGCTCCTCCTCGGCCTTCTTTCTGATCTCCTCCTCGACTTCCCTTGCCTGCTGTTCCAAGGTCTTCTCTGCGGCCAATTGTGGTAGGGATTCAAAGCCGAGCTTCGGGCCCTTAGCTTCTGGGTCGTAATTTCGTCCTGAAAGGTGCAGCTTTGCGACATCGGGTTCGGTAGGTGGTGAGGGCGAACGTGTAGATTCCGGTGCAACGATTTCATCGCCGGGTTGTTTGCGCTTCAGAGATTTGAGCTTGGCCAGACGCGCTTTCCGCTCATCTGCCGCAGCGCCCAGAGTGGCATGAGTTGCCGACATTGTGTGTTTCAGAGAAATCGAATTGTTCAGCAGTTCTGGCAAAACTGTGATCGAAACTGGATAATATTTCATGAAAGTTCTCAGCCTGATGGAAGCGGCCGCACGCGCTAAAATTTTTGGAGCCCTGAATTTCTGTGACTCTCGTAACTTCAGCACTGCTACATTTCCTTACACTATGGACCGCTGAACGAATGTCATCACCAGCTGATGCCTCCACGCCTATCATTTCTGAGGAAGCGCTGGTCACCCTTCGATTTGCCCATTCTTCCCTTCCTCGCGCCTCGAGTCTGCACACCATGGCCCTCCAGCGGCCCCAGAGTATATTCGGGAGCCCATGCAGCTCAGTTGAACACAAAAGGAGAGGGAGAGATTCGTCGCAGTTTGACTCAGAATCATGGAGGTGACAAAGTTCAATGGACCAGAACCTCAGAGTCTAGCATCTTGGGAGATCATGAAGAGGTATCGAATTTTACGCCAATATCCGCACGCGACGAGAACTTCGACCCATCCCAAGCAGTCAGGCCGGATAATGGCACCGGTATTCTTGAAGAGAACGAAGATTTTCTGGAGGGTGTTCGATTCCGTGAAATGTACGAGAAGATATGGGGGACCCGGAAACAGACGGCTTTCGCTAAGAGCATAGCAAAGCCGATCAGAAGAAGCGTCAACTATCGCCGGCGGCAGAGGGGAGCTCTACGTTTTGAAGAGAGTTTCGGCAAGGGCCTTCCCAAAAAGATCAGGATATGGCGGGAATTCACTCTTCCAAAGCGATCAAAGTCTCCATCTCCTTTCCTGGAGAAAGACAATCAACCCTCCCAGAATGTCGAGGCGTTAGGGAAGTCTTGTAGACTGGTCAGACGGGTTAGCCAGCGCAAAGATTCTATACTCTCGCGTCGGCATGTTGCCATGACATTGTGGTTGACTGATCGCAGGAGACGGATAATAAGGCGGGTTGATCATGTATCCAAGGACCCCCTGTGGCTTGATCGAAGGAGGGAAGACATCAAATGGGTCACTTGGGCACTAGATGCTGATTCGTACGGCCGTTCTTGGTCTGATTCGTGGCATAGAAAATTTGCACGCCTCGCTCTGCGACAGGGTCGGCACAGATTCTTAGGAAACCTAGCTTTCACTTCGAAGGGAAAGTTCATTAGTGGTTCGCGATTATCATGGATCACACATCCAAATCTTCGCGTTCGTATGGCTCTTCAGAAAGAGTTGATTGACAGTGGCTCGTCGACTCTGGTACGGAAGGCTTGGAAGACGATCCCGAAATCAGTCCATAGAGGCCGTGTTTGGGCGGACCTCATGTTGAATGCGCTTCAGAGACGCCCGGAAAAGGCTTTGAAAATCCTTGCAGGAACATACGTGGAGCCCTATCCACCTTCGTTTGCCGTTTCAGACTGTCTAGATTTCATTATCCGCCAATACAGTAGTCATGTGGATACTCGTGGGAGGAAGTTTGCTACGACAATTGCCAACACAATTATCTGGTTTATGTGTCGGGGACCAGGCCATCATCTCCAGATTTCTCAAAACTCGACGTTCCGCTTACTGTCAAATTTACAGCCTGATACTATGAAAGCGCTCTATCAAGCGTTAACGAGTCTCAAACACCCACTGCATGAGAACACCTTAGTACAATTTGGCTCACGTCTCGCAAAGGGAGGGGAGACAGAAACGGCCCTAGCAATACTCCAGAAATTAAGGGAATACGGGTGTGACTTTAATACTCCCAAGGTCCTGAGCTTTTGCTCTGTTCTCCTTATGCGAAGATATCGGGACCCCAATACTCGCTTTTCAGATTCAGAGATTTTCCGGTGCATGCTGGAAGCTGGTCTCAAGCCGAACGTCATCATATACAATGTGCTTATTCAGAATGCACTGGAGGCTGGAGATAGCGAAACTGGCTGGCAAATTCATGAAATGATGAAAGACAATGGCCTCGAGCCAGATTCTTTCACCTACTCCATCCTGTTGAATGACTCGAAGCGGCGAATGGATCACAATTCGGTCAAGAAGGTCATTTCAATGGTTGGACAGACCTATACGACCAATGCCTACATCGCCACTGACATTCTCCACACCATTTTCCTACTTCACAAAGAGCAAACGACATACAATGAGACCTCCGGAGAAGCCAGTGGACCGGGAACTGCTTTCGATCAAATGTTTCGAATCTTCTGCGATGTATTCGAGGTTCAGCCGTTGATCAGAATCATTCCAGGGATTGAATCTGCCCTCTCATCTATGCCCGTGAAAAGGACAGACGTTCTTCGTCCGGGCTCACAAACACTTGTCGTGATGATCACTGCCTTCCTCAGCACCATAAAGAATCCCCAATTCTTGAGGCAATTCTACGCTCACTTCCGAAACTTGGTCCTCGTGGGAGATGAGTCCGTTCGGGATTTGACACAGACCACACACGTTTGGAATCTGTTTCTCGTTGCATTCAGCAAGTTCCCAGAGACGCTACCCGAGTGTCCGAATATCATTGGGGACATGCTTTCTCCTGTACTACAGACCAGCACGGAATCACCGGCCTCAGAGACGGAGAGGAGTTCCCATGCTTCAGACTCTGCGTCTGCAATTGCGTCTCACTGGCGTACCGATACCGCCACATCGGGCTGCAATCAAGTACAAAACGTCGATATTCGATATCGAGCTCGCCTTCGATATGCTTCCGCCCTACCGAAGTTCCCTTGCTCCCCTCCGAAGCCTGACGTGTACACATGGACAGTTATTTTGAAGATATTCATGGATCAGAAACAGACACGAGCAGCCGAGAAAGTCCTCTCCATGATGCAAGAACGAGGCATAAAACCCAGTCTTTTCACGTGGAATACCCTCGCGCACGGATACGGCAAGATGCAAGAAACGGCTCGGGTTGTGGACGTGTTCAGTCGGATTGAAGAAGCTGGCCTTGTATCCGATGAGGTCACTTTGTGGAGTCTCTACATGTTACGAGATAAGCGGGCGGTTGTTGAAGCTATATCAAAGAGGAAACCGAAGGGAATACATCCTGGACTGAAGTTCATGGAACAGCTTAAGGAGGACATCAGCATGCCTGAGCCGGAGAACGAATCAAGAGCAGTGGAAGAGGGGGTTTTCATAGTGAGAGACCTAGTTGATGATGAAAATGACGAGACAGAGGAATCTGAGAAGCTAAAGGGCGGTTCAGACTAGAAGTAGAGTGTATGACACGTCCGTCCGCCGACTTCATTCATGCTTGAGATTCAAAGCAGCATGAAACTCATGTATAATTGTGTATTTTATTAGAGATGAGTGTATATATGTACCAATAAATCTGTACAGTTTTCACAAACAAATAGTTACACAATGGCTTCAAGCCTTGTTCAAAGGGTGGCAGACCAGTATGTCCTCTCTCGAGACTGGTTTTTGAGATTTCGGCAATGGCTTGAAAAAAACATAGATGTTGAGACATGAGAAAATTGAAATAGCAGACTGGGCAGTTGAAATGGAGAATCAGAAGATGAGCCGAACGAAATCCTGATCGTTTGTCGTAATTTCCATCATTGAAGCGCAACAGAAGCCGGAACGGCCAGTTCAAACTCCAGAAATGTTGTTGGAAAGAGGTTGACAGGCCCATAATTTACCGTTGTAGCAAGTGGAGTTGGGGGCTTCACCCCACCAAGTAAACCTTCAGTTTTCTGCACGCAAGTAGAGCTTAAAAAACCACATTCAAGATGCCCGACAAAGACGCAGGGACACCTCGAGTCTTTTTGGTACGACACGGTACGTATTGTCAGCTTAGTGCTCGATCCTGATGTGCCATTGCATGAGGTATCCCGAGACCAAAGCTTCTGCGAACCCCGCTAATTTCTGCTAGGAGAGACCGAGTGGACCATTTCTGGAAGATACACAGGACGCAGTGATATTCCCTTGACGAAGAATGGGGAGCACCAAGTTTCCTCGTCTGCAGCAGTCATTGTCGGCCCAGGCAAAATCATAGACCCCTCCAGACTCGCTCATCTCTATATCAGTCCCCGCACCCGAGCTCGTCGAACTTTCGAAATTCTCTTTAATGAAGCTGCGCAGAGAGAACTCGAGGCAAAGATTGAGATCACTGAAGATATTCGAGAATGGGAGTATGGGCTCTATGAGGGACTTTTGACTGCCCAGATTCGAGCAGGGAGGAAGGAGCGGGGACTGGATAAAGAGGGGCCTTGGAATATATGGGTAGATGGCTGTGAGGAGGGAGAGACTGCTGATGAGGTCTCGACTCGTCTGGACAGATTGATTGCGCAGATCAGAGAAATTCAAGGGCCGTACATGCACGGAGAGAAGCCAGTGGATGTGGTGTTGATTGCTCATGGGCACGTCCTGCGGGCGTTCACGAAGCGTTGGCTAGGATTTCCTCTTAGCACGAGATTGCCGATGATGCTAGAACCAGGAGCTGTCGGTGTTCTCTCCTATGAGCATCATAAGGTTGACGAGCCTGCTTTTCTGCTAGGTGTAAATATGGGTAGTGGGTAAGCGAACGTGGTATACGGAGATGATGGTCAAAAGATCCTTCGGCAAAGCGCCGTATAGACTTCATAGAGATTGAATATAGATATTATGGCTTTCTTTTGAATGTGTACAAGAAAAGCCCTTCTCGAGAGAAGGTCTCCCTGTCTTGATCCTCAATTTCTTCAACCACAAACTTTTTTCTTGCGTTCTTCATGAATTGCATGTCCGCTCTTCTTCGCTTCTTGAAGCAGAAGTAGATCACGGCGGCCTTGCATAGCTCAAGCAATTGCTCCAAAGTAGCTAAAAGCAACGGAAACGCTGGCTCAAAATAGACGCAGTCCGCTGCCAGAATCACATTCGGCTTCAGCTTGACCACTTCGTCTGGTAAAGGATCTCCCCTGCATTTAATGAACACGAGTGACAAAACGATTGGATTACGACATACCAATTCAGCACGAGCTCCGTCACGCGTGACTCGAGGCCATTGAGAGAGATGTTCTTCTTCATAAGCTCAACCATGTTCTCTTGATCCGTGACGTAGATAGGATTGTCAACTGGACATCCAATAGCAACAGCCAAACCCACTAGACCGCCACCAGCTCCGAGCTCGAGACTTGGTTCAAAGTCAGTATGAGAAGGGTATATAAAATTCAATTTGGAGGCTCACATTCTGGCATCTTTCAGAGAGCTTCTGTGATATCTAAGCATCTGTTGAGCCAGAGTCATTCCAGCTGGCCATAGTTGCCCGCCACATCCCGATTTGAGATCCTCGTGAAGCTGTAGTGGAGGTTCCAGCAGGTCCGAGAAGTTGATGGCTGTCGTAGAAGGAGCTTTGTAGTCAGGGAGAGGTGTAAAGTCCTCTCTAATGGCAAGAAGTGAGAATTCTGGAGATGGAGATCGTGAAAGCATCCTTGTTCAGGGATCAGTCCACAGGAACGATACTCGTATTTGACGAAGGCTCGAAAGGGAAGTTGGAGCGTTGGAGGGGTAAATTTCAAGCGGGCCAAAAAAAAAGTATGTGCGTTTGAAAGCCCTGCAGCAATTTCCTCTCCCTTCCTAACACTTGCACACCTGTACGACTTAATTCACGATTCATCAAGGGTTGTTCTTATGCCGCAATCAATATTTCGTACGATCAAACATCTTCGCCCTCGCCAGTGACCAACTCTCGCCTCTTCTTAGTCGCAATCCGGGATGGACCACGCTCTGGCGATTCTAGCCACCTCCCCTCTTCCAGCTCTACAGGCACGCCTTGGGACGAGGTTCAACCAATTCAGATTGGCCGACTCGAAGGGCTGCATCATCACATCTCAAGTGAGGCTTACGATGATAAACGAGTTGACAGCCTCTCTGGCGGTCAAATGGGCAAATTTGCTCAAGTCGCGGTGGCTGGGGAATGGAATTTTAGCAGCCTGAGAATGCTATGTCAACCATCATGACCATTCCGAACTCCATCTGCATTTCGAAATCTACCTGCGCAAGTATGGCGTTTTCTAGATGTTATCAGAAGGTTGGGGTCGGAGGTTTTGAGATCTCTCCCTGCAGTGATTTGCTGAAGGGATGGAATCGATATTCGTCTCCCTCCCACCTGCCACTCGAAATTTCATGTCCATGGCAACCTCGATGATGCCCGCTTCTTTCTGTTTCTACTGTATCCGTCAGAATCTCTGCATTTTGATATCTCAATTGCTATGCCATTGTTGTTATTCTCTATCCGTTGAAATTAATTGGCTTGGGATTTTTAAGCCCAATTGCTCCGACGACGAAGTGTCCCACAAAGATGGCACTGCGGGGCTTCCTCTCCGTTGTTGCTGTCTTTGGGGGTTTCTCAAATGCGACTCCTTCTATAGCCTTTCCATTGAACTCTCAGGTCCCGCCAGTCGCACGAGTGTCACAACCATTCTCTTATACCTTCTCGAGCTCGACTTTCTCCTCTACGCAAGCTCTCACCTATTCACTGTCGAGCGGACCCCAATGGCTGTCGTTGGACAGTGCTACTCGGACCCTATCTGGGATACCTCCACTCAATGATGTTGGCAAAGATATAGTAACTGGAGTACCAATTGGGTTGACAGCGACTGATTCTTCGGGATCAATCACACTCAATGCCACTCTTGTGATCTCCACGAATCCTGCACCGACTCTTAACATCCCAGCCTCGACGCAAATGGCATCATTCGGCGCGTTCTCTGCTCCTTCGACTCTGTTATACCATCCATCGACTCCATTTAAGTTCAAGTTCGAGTCTGGGACGTTCTCAGAAGCAAACATGCCACTCAGTTACTATTCTGTTACGCTTGATAACACGCCCTTACCGTCTTGGATATCATTCGACGGGAGTTCGTTGAGCTTCAGTGGGGAGACACCGAATTATCAATTGCTCATACAGCCACCGCAGACTTTCGGAATACAACTGATTGCGTCAGATGTCGAGGGTTTTGCTGGAACTTCAATAGTTTTCTACATTGAGGTTGGTGTACATTTACTGGTCTTCAAAAACGAAAATTTGGCGATCAATGCAACCGTAGGAGATTTTATCACTTTCAATGGACTTGCTGGAAACCTACAACTCGATGGGCCGGTTGCGAACAGTTCAGAAATCACTTCCTTGACAGCCCAGACTCCGTCCTGGCTGGCTTTCAGCAATTTAACGCTAGTACTCAATGGGACAGTCCCAGCAGATGCTATCCCTTACAATGTTACGGTGCAAGCAACAGACATATATGGAGACACAACAAGTGCAACGGTATACGTCAATGTCACTACATCCATATTCTCATCTTCAATCGGCACCTTGAATGCTACTGTTGGCTCGGAATTCGCGTTTGATCTAAGTACATATCTTCGCAATAAGTCAGATACTGTCATGACAACCAAGGTTTTTCCATCTGAAGACTGGCTATCATTTGATCCTCAGACATTTGTGCTGGCGGGCCAGGTTCCAGCTGGTATGGTGGCTTCATCAATTAGTATTACATTGAATGCAACTTCAAGGTCGTCCAGTTTCACCAGCTCACAATTTTTCACACTAGCTCTGGTTTCTGGGCCCAATCAACCAGACTCGCCTTCCGCACATCCATCACGAACAAGTGTGCCTACGACATCCAACACAGCAATTTCAACAGCTTTAGCTTCCGGTGCTCAGAGACTTTTGAGCAAGAAAGTTACACTGGCAATAGCCATCCCTGTAGGTGCTGTGTTCGGAGCGCTCATCTTGGGCATGTTCTACTATGTGCGACGCAGACGTGGAGCAAAGAAGTACACAGGCAGCTTCTCCAAGAACGAAATTTCCGCTCCCCTTGAAGATTCTTCAAGTGTTGCAGAAATAGTCATAGTCAGACCACCTCGTGTGGCTCAGCCAAAGCCATTGGAATTGGACATGTCTGGATTCGGAGGTTCTGACAGTTCGTCAAAGAGCAACAACGAAAAGAAGGCAGCTCCTAAAGAGACAACAAATCGAGCACTGAGAAGGTCCCAAATCATGTCTGCAACATCAGATGCACGACTCTCTCAAATCCAAGAGTCAGAAGCTTCTGGAAGCCGAACTCATTTTTACTCTGATGACGCCTTGTCCAAGACTGATAGAAGTTGGAGATCGACTCAAGACAGTGCATACCCAACCATTGGCTCCTCTTCGCGAATACACTCAACCAACACTCAAAGGATAACAAGGAATTATTCAAACTACTCCCGTAAAGGTCACGCCAGGCGTTCTGCCCGCGTCCTTTCCGCAGCTCAAGCTCAGACCGTGCGAGAAAGCATTTCCCGCGAGCCGACAGAAAGCGGCTCAGACCTGAATCTAAGAGATAGTAATTTCTCCGCACCAATTAATAACTTCTCCGCAATCCCTAAACACGACAGTATTCAGCGTACATCTTCACTTGCCCACACCAGTGACCGACCTCGCCGCACTCAACCGAGGCGACAGTCAAGACTCATGCTAGGCCGTACACCCAGCGGCGTCGGTCACGGCAGTCGAGAGTCCATCTCTTCACTCTCGGGTACGAGCATCAAGCGCCGCAGTATCGGTCATGGACAGGACTGTCCTTCTGCCCAAGCTCTGGCTCGTGACTCATGCACCTGGCAGACTATCGCAAATTCTGACACCAATGAACACAATCGATGGAGTAACATAAGTGTTCTCTCTGAGTACGATGAGATGAAGCTGTTGGAAAGTGGGAGGCGGATGAGCACTATCAGAGCTGTCACTAAGAGTCCTGCGACCGTCATGGAGACAGATATAATTGTGCCTCCTGCGGCTGCGGTATTGAGTCCGAGTAGTAGTAACTCAAGACATAGCAGGCCGGTCAGTAGGAGGATTGATTCGAGTCCTTTCTTTGGAGGCTCGTCATCTCGTGCTTCTAGGAAGAGTCCGAAGAAAATGAGGTCATCATACGCAGACTCCCCAACGGTGCCGGAAGAGCCCACGATGTCTCCTCCAAATACCCAGGAGCACGCCACCTTGCATGGTCTTAGAGAAGAGGAAGATGGGAAGCCGAGAGATTCCTTTGGGATCTCTTATGGGTTTGCGATCGAAGGAACAAGGCAGCTCAAGAGCTACATCCAAAGTCAGTTGAGGAGGACAGAAACAAGGGGAAGCATAAGATCTGCTAAGTCTGGCGATTCCAAGGATAGTCGGTTCGAGCCTGTCAGCGAATCGGTGATGTCGTTACAGCAATCACATCAGCAACGTTCGCCAGATCGACAAGAGCAGAATGATGATGACGGCTATGAAGATTACCTTCCAGAAGATTATTCGGATGGCAGCTGGGAGACGCAGCTTGAAACGAGTGATAGTCGAGGCAATATCATTGAGTATAGTAATGAGGATCTTCCTGAGGTGGCAATGGGACAGACAGCTGCGCAGCAGAGGGCCAGACCGAGTCTGATTCCTGGGAGTGGAGGCTCGAAATCGACGCCCAATAGTCCGATGATGCAGCTTGATGTTGGTCCCAATGCTAGGGTGGTGAGGGGTGCAGGCAGGAGGCCCATTAGTGTTGATGCCAAAGCTGGGAAGAGGGCGAGTAGAGCGCGGATTGTGAGGGAGGATTATACAGCGTATATTTAAGCCAAGTGGAGATGAGCGTCATTGGCATGTTTAGGTAAAGTAAGGATTCGGTTTTTAGGAAGGTATGAGTAGGTTGGAATCTCTTTGAATAATTGAATACTACGGTAGATTTAGGTATATGATAGATAATGTAAAGCAATATTGGCACTGATTATTATTTGGGCTCTAAAAGCTAAGCCGAGTTTACCACTAAGGACCAAAAAACAACGGTTCTAGTTGTAATTTCTAGAGCAGGAGGGCATTCCTTCGAGAACGTGAGAAAGTCTAGGTATGTTCTGACTTTCCGAGGTACAGTGTCCGCATGGGACTGAGTGGATCGCTTGCTGCCCGTTTCACTTGCATCAGATCTCGGCGATCGGACCAGAAGATGAGAAGCTCCTCGTTCCTCCTCGGCAAATGTCAATGCCTTGTAGGTTTCGCTGGCTGGGAGTTTCCGGGCGAGGATAGTGAAAATTTGCAAGCAAGGGACATCCAGCTTCTTTTCCATCCGGGAGGGTTATAATTTGAGATCCTAAGATTACCTCGTAGATCTCCCGACCTTGTTGTAATCTTATGAAGCTCATTTTTCCGGCAAAAGCAAGTTGGCTCTTTCACTTCTTGATTTGGGTATTCCAAACTCACAAATCCCTCAACTGAAATATCCTTCCCCATGGGGTCTCGATAACTAGAGAGCTCACGGATCAAAAGCAAAACTCCTTGCTCAGCTCATAAAGAGAACAAGCTCCGCAGAATCAACTTGGGACTTGAAATTGAGCATGCTAGTGGAACTCTCTTCACCTCGATACTCGTAAGGGAGCCTTGCACCTCGATGTCTTCGAGATCAATTGCATGGAGTCTTCAATCATGTGCGGTGCCGGTGCAGGTGCAGGTGCAGGTGCAATTTCCCCAGTCCCTTTCCCCCAAGCGACCCTTGAGACATCCTGCAAGGATGGCCTTGACCTTAATGACGCAGCAGCCACAGTCTGGCAGGCCGCCCAGCACAGGGCACCGCAGAGCCATGGCTCGCTCGTCTCCCCGAATATGCGCCATACTTTATGACAAGGCAGAGCGGCAAGGCTCATCAATATGAGCTGATGCTGCCTTCCCCTTCCAACATTTCGAGCTGCAAAAGCATCTCTGCCGAATCACAAAGCCGCACTCGAGTCGCGGAATCGGACAGATAATCAGGGTCCGACTAATGCCCCTCGAGAGAACACAGCCTATGAGATGGCTGCCCCAGAATCCCACGCCAGCCAAGATTTCGATTGCTGGTGTGACACGACAGTATTGATGATGAGCTGTGAAAACCTTGTAAATGGGCATAGAGCCTTCTCACCAAAGGCCTCCAAGACATCGCGATCAGCTATTTCGAAGTAGACAAGGCTCGGGGTGGACAGAATATTGCCCCTTGCTGCTCTAAGGGATCACGGCCGCCGCGCTAGTTCCTCGTTAGACGATTCCGCCCGCAAAGAGAGGGTGGGCAAAGCACTATCGTCATTTTTTCAGACACCTCTCCCTCCAACACGCGACACTCCCAGTAAATCTTTCTGCTTTGACGACGATTACGAACGATCTGCGAATATCCCTGATGCGGAAAAACAGATAGTCTGCAATTCCTTCTGAGCGTTTTCCCCAGCGAACATAACCCCGCACATCCTTCTTTTCCACCTCCGGCAAAGTGAGCGGAAAGACTTGAAAGCTCTGCAAGCCGCTCAAAGAGGGAGCCAGATCTATCGCAAAGATGGGTCAGACTCTGTCCGAACCGGTCGTCGAGAAGGTATGTCAAATTCTCTCTATTCTCCATCGCGTCGCCAGCGCTAGTCCTCAGACTGCGCAAGATCTTGGTGCCGCTTACCTTTGGTGCAGAGGTAGCAAGCAGCCAAGCTATCTTCTGTCCATAGGCTTCAGATGAAGTGCATATTGTGCCTGTCCTCAATCTGCTCTGTAGATGCTGCAGCGATGCGCGTAAAGAGGTTATTTTGCTACTGTCATGTTTGCTGACATATCCTGTTTACTAGGTTTCGGCCAGTGGAGGTGATGAACGATTGATCTTTGGCGTATCGTCGATGCAAGGATGGCGTATTAGCATGGAGGACGCACATGCCGCAGTGCTGGACCTACAATCAGCCCGTGAGGATGGTACCGAGACATCACCAGCAGACAAGCAGGCTAGGCTCTCGTTCTTTGGTGTGTATGATGGACATGGAGGAGACAAGGTTGCGCAGTTTGCTGGTGAACATATCCACGAGATCATTGCTAAGCAGGATGCGTTCAAACGAGGTGATATTGAGCAAGCTCTGAAGGATGGCTTTCTTGCTACGGACAGAGCGATTCTCAACGGTTAGCATATTGGGGAGTTCACAAGGGATGAATGGGACTGACTCGTACGCTGCAGACCCACGATACGAGGAGGAAGTCTCTGGCTGCACTGCTTCAGTTGGCATCCTCTCCGCAACAAAGATCTTTGTGGTATGTGTATTTCTCTGATGTTGTCTCGCCGATTCTGACTTCTGGTAGGGAAATGCTGGAGATTCTCGAACTGTATTAGGTGTCAAGGGCCGAGCTAAACCACTCTCATTTGACCACAAGCCGCAAAACGATGGTAAGCCTTCGAGATGTAATGTTTGGAGAAAAGCTTCTGACACGCATAAAGGCGAGAAAGCCCGGATTACTGCCGCTGGTGGTTTTGTTGATTTCGGACGTGTCAATGGTAACCTTGCTTTGTCAAGAGCTATTGGTGATTTCGAGTTCAAGAAGAGTGCCGAGCTTGCACCTGAACAACAGATCGTTACTGCATACCCGGATGTGACCGTTCATGACATCGTCGACGATGATGAGTTCCTGATAGTCGCTTGTGATGGTAAGAGACATATTCAAAATATGGAATTAGAGACTGACCCCTTTGGTGTAGGTATCTGGGATTGTCAGTCCTCGCAAGCTGTGGTTGAATTTGTTCGCCGCGGCATTGCAGCGAAGCAGGAGTTGTCTAAGATTTGCGAGAACATGATGGACAACTGCCTTGCCTCAAATTCCGAGACCGGAGGTGTTGGTTGTGACAACATGACAATGATTGTGGTTGGCCTTCTACACGGTAGAACCAAGGAGGAGTGGTACGCCGAGATCGCGAAGCGAGTTGCTAATGGAGATGGCCCTTGTGCGCCTCCAGAGTATGGCAAGTGTTTTGTTTAAATCGTCGAAGTAAGAAGTGGGCTAACCTTTGGGTGCTTCAGCGGAGTTCCGGGGGCCGGGCGTTCACCATAACTTTGATGATAGTGACAGCGGCTATGATGTCGATATGGATCACAAGTCAAAGGGGTTTGGAGGCAACCAACGGGGACATATTATCCTTCTTGGAGACGGCACCGAAGTCCTTACAGATTCCGATGATACCGAGATGTTCGACCATAGCGAGGAGGATAAGGACCTTGAGTCTCAAGTACACAAGGGCACAGTTCACGATTCATCCGAGGATTCCACTACCACTATCAAGTCCGAAGCGTCGAAGCCCGAGTACAAGGGTGTCGCAGAAAAAGTTCTTCCCAATTCAACCGAACCTACCGAAATAAAGACCGAAATAAAGACCGAGGAGAGCAAGTAGGACTGGACACGTTTATGACCCTTTCGTTGTGCTTTGCCGAGTGCAAAAGGCGCAAAGGTGTTGTGACTGATGCTCATGCACTGGGTTACAGTTCTTTCTAGATGGCTGCCTACTCTGCACTTCGGTCTGGATTAGAAGATATGGAATTTTTGTGTTCAAGGGGCAGGACGTTGTGGAAGACCTCTTCAAGCTTTGCTTCTTCCTACAGCTTTACAATGAGGCTAATGGCAAGTGGCTCAGCTAGAGGCATCTCACATATGTTCTCACCTTCTCCTCCTTACTCACTGGGAAACGTGCAACAATGGCGGCGCTGCTTTCATTTTCTTTTTCCAGAATCACGATCTCCATCACGCAGCGAGTTTTGCGGTCATGTCCCTTTTCTTTTGCATTACAGATCTCACGAAACGGAAGGTGGGCTTCCTAGAATACGGCCAGCACTGCATTGTATTCGAGATTTGAGAGCTGGCAAAATGATACCTGAACTTCTAATGCTCTTCCTTGCAATGGTGCCCAAACCACCCACTGTGATATCCGAAAGTGATACTTGGCTATGCTAACTAGAGCAGAAATAGCGACTGAACTACCTTTTTTCAGCCTCGTCCGCCTCGCTTACTCGAGGGTCTATACCCGGAGAAGATATGCACGTGAATTTTGCTTGGCGAAGGCGCGATGACGATTACTGAAAAGGTCGCGTTTTGGGCAGAAACCTGAGTTAAAACCCACTCCCTTTTAAAGGAGGGTTGAGAGACACTCACGAGACCAATGTCCACGTTGAGCACCTTTGCCTCAGCTTCCAAATCTCCAAAATAAACTCAACTTGGAAAAGTATTCCTCTCTCAACGCAATTACAACGAAATTCACGTCTTAAGCGCAGATCTCCACCCGTGCCGACCCCGGTCAAAAATATATCGTGGATTTTAAAAGAGCTCTACCGACAGGTTGCCATACGCCTCATCAATTCTTCAACACAAACCGGTTTTCTTTTCATTGACCAAGAAATCTGATTTGCCATCAGAACTGGAACCTGTGGTTGTATCAGTCTCCATTTGATCTCGCAATGTCTTCTCCTTCATCAGCAGGTTCGAGCGTCGGCAAGCGGAAGAGAACTACCACGATTCCAACTCCGGAGAAGTCATCAACCATGGATCTCTTGCAGCCTTCCTCGCGGGACGCCTCCGGTGAAGATGGCGAGTCTACAGCTCCAAAAAGCATTGCCAACCATAAGAGCACTTCGATTGATTCGAGCAATCCTCCTGCCAAACGATTAAGATCTGCAACCCATGACAAGATGCCCAACGGATCAGAGAACCAACAAGATCCCGGCGAGCCATCAGATACAACTGAGGGAAGCGCAGATATCGTGAACCGAACTACGCGAAAGGGAAGAAAGAGCATTGCCAAGGAGCCAGAGGCTGAGAAGACTCGAGCGATGGCACCGCCGCCAATTGGAAAGTTGACCGACCCCGTCGGATACAAGACCAATCCGCCTCCTGCCGGCAGAGCTGTCAGGGTTTATGCTGATGGAGTTTTTGACCTGTTCCATCTTGGGTATGTTTTCTGAGAGTCCGGATTGCCGGCTCAACTAATCTTTTGGTACAGTCATATGCGCCAACTCGAGCAAGCCAAGAAAGCCTTCCCAAATACGTATCTGCTGGTCGGTGTAACGGGAGATAAGGAGACACACAAGCGCAAAGGACTTACAGTTCTTTCTGGACAAGAGCGAGCTGAGACTGTCAGACATTGCAAATGGGTTGATGAAGTCATTGAAGACTGCCCTTGGATAGTCACCCCGGAGTTCTTGGAAGAGCACAAGATTGATTATGTTGCACATGACGATCTACCTTATGGTGCTGATGAAGGCGACGATATCTACAAGCCTATCAAGGAGGCTGGCAAGTTTTTGGTCACTCAGAGAACAGAGGGTGTCAGTACAACGGGGATCATCACCAAGTACGCTGTTTCGATTCCGTGTCTGAAAATGCTAATTGGATCGCTAGGATTGTTCGTGACTATGAGAAATACATTGCTCGTCAATTCAAGCGTGGCACTTCGCGTCAGGAACTCAACGTTTCCTGGTTGAAGAAGAACGAGCTGGATCTCAAGCGTCACGTTTCCGAGATGAGAGAGGCCATCCGCTCGAACTGGACCACAACGGGACAAGAATTGGGCAAGGAGTTGAGACAGTTCTGGCAGAGCAGACCAGGAAGCCCAGCCAGGACTACAAGCATGGATGACAAGGGTGGTGTTCTTACTAGTCCATCAGCTCTATCGCATCTCAGTCGTCGCCTTGATATTCCACGAAACGATAGTCCTGGTCCAGGCGGTAGTGACTTTGCTACGGGCTACAGCTTGGGCCTGATTGGTGGTGTTCGTTCATGGGTAGGTTTTGATCTTCCTCTAAAAGTGGTATATGGCTGACTTGAACTCCAGATGATGGGAAGCCGCCAGATAAACCGTGGCAGCCAACATGGCAGTGAAAGTAGCGAGGAAGACAGCGATGAGCGCTCTCCTCCTCGAGGACGAACTGGCAAGACAGATGCTGAAGCCGCTGCAGACGAGCTACAGGCTGATGCTCAGATTGATGCATTGATGGAGGAGAACTCCAAGCATTCGGGAGCTTGAGAAATGATACGAATGGATGGCGGATCTTACTGACAAACAAAACCAAAAGCTTTTTTAGGAAGACTTTGATTCCAGTGGATACGTTTCCGTAGTGTATATGATAACTGTATAATTGTAGAAGTACTAAGGAGTTGATTCACGGTCGGTAGATTAAAAGACTAGAGGCAAAAGGGGGATAGATACACGGAAGCAATTCTCCTTTCCTAAATCGCTCCTTCCCTCGATTGAGACCAAGGGCAAGAAATTTTGTTAATCCAACAATAATCAATCACCACCTAAATTATGCCGCATACAATTCCACCATATCTCGACCTTTCAACTGCAAATGGCATTGCCAGTCGCCACCGAAGTCACGTGCGTAGAGCCAATCAGATCTACGTTGATTGACTTTACCGAGCGACTCTCAAGACGTCTTCGATTTCTTGAGCCCCTCGAGCAAACGCCTCTCCACTCCACCACCTCTCCTACTTTTCTTTCTCTCTCGTCACTACTCAATTGGCAAGATGTTTTCATCGACGAGATCAGCAGCTGCGCTGGCGCTGCGAGGTACGCTCCCCGTCCTCAATCTCCCCGAGAGAAACTCTTGCCACAGCTCAAAAGCTAATTGCATGGATACAGTCAAGCCAGCTTCCTCCCTGATTCCCTACCGATCAATTGCCGCAATCTCATCCTCAGCTTCGAAACCTGCGAGCGCGGTCCCAGCTCCGAATGTGGATGCTAGAGAGGGCGGACCGATCCTGAGCGTTACGGGCAAGGAGAGGCGCGAGGTCCCTCTACCGAGCCAGGAGGGGAAGAAGGGTGTTATGCAATACGCATTGTACGTTACCACATCAATTGGGTTTCTCTATCGCATTGGGAGAGCTTTGGAACATAGAGGAGCCCTACGAATGGATTGGGAAAGTTTTGAGGAGCTACGGTTAACAGGCGCCGCACAGAACCACACTCGACCAAATAGCCAACTGGGTGCGTCAAGGCTCCCTCTGGCCCATGACCTTCGGTCTTGCCTGCTGCGCCGTCGAAATGATGCACCTGTCCACTCCCCGCTATGATCAAGATCGCCTTGGTATAATTTTCCGTGCCTCCCCGCGACAATCCGATGTCATGATCGTGGCCGGCACGCTCACCAACAAGATGGCTCCTGCGCTCCGACAAGTCTATGATCAGATGCCGGATCCTAGATGGGTTATCTCGATGGGCAGCTGTGCGAATGGTGGCGGTTACTACCATTACAGCTACAGTGTGACGAGAGGATGCGATCGGATCGTGCCGGTGGATATTTATGTGCCTGGGTGCCCGCCCACGAGTGAGGCGCTCATGTATGGCATCTTTCAGTTGCAGAAGAAGATGAGGCATACGAAGATTACGAGAATGTGGTACAGAAAGTAGAGGGTTGGAGAGGGATGGAAGATGCGTGGGCTTGGGCAGTGGGTTCTCTTTGCTGTATAAAGTTCAGACTGCACATAGTCAGGAGTTCGTTTGTGTCACTAAATCAAGAAGAAAGAATATCTTCAATCTCGACGTTGCATATATCAACCTTCGACTTGAGGATGTGGGACGACCCTTGATCAATTGGTCTGAGATGATTCTATGGCGTTTCTTTGGGTACGCTGAAAAAATGAAGTCAACCCGAGCTATTATTTCTATCTTTGAGTTTTCTAGTACTCTCCTTTCTGCAGCCGATGAGGAGAGTCGTCATCTATATCAGGAATAGACTGAAAATCACTATATACCTACCACTCATGCTTCCTTTTTTTGCGTGTCGTCACCACCTTTCACTGGCACCTCTCCCTGCTAGTCTCCTTTCTCTAGTCAATTAGGTGGAGGATTGTCTGCTGCTTTGGGAAAGCTGCCAACCACTATATGCGTACGCCTCGTGCACTCTTTAATACCACTACACTAATCGCCAGTCTCCTTTTCCAATCAAATCAGATGAAGAGTTGTCTGCTGGGCCTCAATAAAGCAATTTGAGGTTGTTCATGCCTCACAGCTGTTCTCGAGATTAACAGCAGCATTACGGAGACCCTAACTCTCAACACATTCAGTCAGCACTCCATCCAGTTTTCAGACCCTAGATCATAGCTCTTGGTATTGCTTTTTGAACATTTAGAGTATTTACTTAATTAAAAGATGCTTAAATATCGTTCGCGTCTGCTCCTCCAAGGCATTTCCCAAAGCAAAAGCGAGCGCAGTGCACGCTCACCAATACACAAACGCTAAATCATAACTTGTAGATCTGCCAAAAATCCTGACTTCTCGTCTCTCTTTCCCGTCTCGTTAGCCCTTTGTTCTTGCCCATTTCTCGACCAGCATATCGTATGTGTACTCGTGATCCAGTGCTTACAACAGAGCACCCATCAGACCCACAACGCCCACCAACAGACCACCAGCCATCTCCTTAGTAGCACCACTCTTAGCAGTGCTGGTCGAGGATGCAGCAGAGTCAGTTCCGGTAACAGTGGTAGAGCTGGCAACGCGGACTGCGCCAGAAGAGGTAGTTTGAACAGCACCCCCAGTTGTGATGGTAGCAGAGACGGCAGACGAGACGGCGCGGGAGATGGCGGAAGTGGTGCTGGAGGTGTAGACGGAAGCATCGTTGCAGTAGGTTTCCTTGTTGGAGAGGGTAGAGGCGTAGCGGGAGTCGTTGGGGCACTGGAGGAAGCAGCTACCAAGAGGGGTCAGTCCGGCGTAGTTAGGAGGTTGAAATGTGTATGGGAAGTCGAACGTACGTCAAGACATCATTCCATTTCGAGCAGAGGCAGTTGTAGTCTGTGGAAGCGCAACTGTCGGCAATTGCTGTAGTGCTGGCGATACAAGACTCGAGAACGGCCTGGGCTGCGCAGGCAGAGGTGGCAGAGACGAGGGAGTAGCTGGAGGTGGATTGCGCAGCAGCGAGGGAGATGAGGAGGGTAGCTGGGAGAAGAGAGAACTGCATCTTGATTGGGTATCAAAGAGTATTTGACTAAACGAGTGAGTGGTAAGAGATGAAGACCGGAAGATCAGAAGATCAGAATTGAATTCAACAGATAAACGAGTGTGGGCTACGGAGAAAGTTCGAAGAAAGAGAGGAGAGAAAGCAACAGAAGACCGGGCCGTGCTGCCCTTCATATGGAAGAAGCCTCGGACAATTTCCTCAAAGCTGCTTCCATGAACTCAGATCTTAGATGGGCCCACTTGAACCCTGAACCTCTGAGACCTGTGCACGCAGCGGCGACCTGCAGCTGTTTTTAGTGCAGTTTTGTACAATGGAGCTCGGAAATGGGAGGTGTGATTGGGTGCCCGGACTTGGTGGGCTCAAAGTAATATTGAAGTGCACTAGTATTGCGGCATGGCGTCGATTAATGAGCAGTCTGACCCGGGGATACCTGGCAGGTCCAGAAGCTTTGAGAGACTGTGGGATTGCGGTATTAGAATGTAAAAAAGAAGGGTGTGGGTGTGCAGGTGTGCAGGTGTGCAGGTGTGCAGGTGTGCTTTGGATGAGATTCATCCGTGGCTTGCGATGGGATCCTGGGATATTGAAGGAGAGAGGACCAGATTCGGTAGAGGCCGAATTTGGACCCTGGCGCCAATAATGTTAGCGTCAAATGCTTAAATTGAGCCCCTGAACGGCGACAAGCTTGAACCTCATCGAGAAAGAATACGGGGAGAAAATCCTTTACTTGCACGAAACCCCTGCCCATGCGTTTTGCATAAAGGCAATTTTCTGCTTTCTTCTCGTATCTTAAAAGGCAACCGCCACCCTGCCTTGCCTCGCGAGCGGCAGAGTACTTGTACTTTTCAGCCCGAAAAACGAAGTCACAACTACCGAAGTGGACCAGAGACCAAGGAAATCCAAGAACCGCAAGAAAGTCTCAGTTTTCGTTTCTTTTCTCCATGGTACGGAGTGATAGCTTGCTTAACTCGATCCAGTCCCAGGATCTTGGGGATCCAGAGAGAGCGGTGGAAGCTGTCGATGCTCTTGCAGGGAGTACTTAAGTAGCGGGGTCGTGTCCAGATGGTCAATGTCTCCGCCATTGAAGGGGGAAGTCTTCCCATACGGGGATTCTAGGAGACCAGAAATGCTAATCAGTTCTTGAATTTCTTGCTTAGTCATGGTTCTGGGATTTTCTGTCGAGCTCCTTGCCACCTGCAACCCGTATGATGTCAGTCACACATGATGCTGTGCATGGATAGAAACCTGTTTTATCATCATGTTTTGTGTGCAAGCTCCAACCCGTTTTCACATGACAGCAAAAGTCGAAGACTCAGACATCCAACATCAAGTCCAACTATCACAATGTCTTCATCAAACTACTACTCATTTTCCTCTTCCTTTTCCTTCAGGTATTCGTCCACGTCGTCAAACAACGGCCAGCAAACCGGCCGAGCGTATCAACACCTCACCTCTTCCAATCCGTCTGGTACGAGGACTCAAATCACAACTCAGAACCTTGGCGAGCTTCCAATCCAGGAGAATCGCTACTATGATGCGGATGGACGCCAGATATTAGAGGACGGCAGAGCCCTCGGCCAGAGCAGCACTGGTCAGGCGAATAGGCAAATTGAGGATGTGACGGATCAGCAAGAATCGGAGAGTGATAAGCAGTACAGGGAGAAGATGGAGGATGAGTATGGAAAGAGAGAAGGTGGTGCTTGAATGGGTTGGAGGGTACTTCTCGATTCTGATTGATATTAAGTGCCGAGGAAACAATCCAAGATTGATTGCCTTTGCTTGAAACTTTGAATGACTTTGGCATGAAGTTGGGTCGTTCTACATTGTTGTTTCTCATATGATCTAAGAGCTCCATCGCCTCCAAAGTGCTGTCATATTTCGATGCAGTCTTCGGTCAGCTTGGGGTATTTGATGTCATCTGCTTAAAGGACAGCACCTGTGAAACTGTCTTCAACAAAACTGTCTAGACGGCATTGTCTTCCTCTTAATCGACTTCTTTCTCATCAATTCTTTGAAGTTTCTACTATTTCAGAGCTTGTCAGATCCCGTCGCCTTGAGAGTATCGAAGTTCTTCCCCTTCTATGGTGGTTGGCACAGAAAGATGCACACTATGGGTGAGCAACATTGTGGCCGTTTGCGTCACCAAGTTGAAAGACCTCACCACTTTCGTTTATAACTCGTGCCCTAATTCTGCCTCTCTGCCACAATGCAGTATCTTATCGATTTTAGCCTGCCCTTCGTCTTGGAATTCTGCCTTTGATAATTTGCAATGCCTCTGCCAGAAAACTCACCCCTCACCTTTTTCATCCTACTATTCGTCTTAGGATTCTGCTCTCCACTCTTTTCTAATGCCTCCCCATTTTAGATCTGGCACTCGTGATCAGATTCTGCACCTTCATCTATCTACATCGACTTCACTCTGACCTTCGTTTTAGGGTTCTGCCCTTTTACTCCCTTCACCAAGTTATCCCTGCACTTCATTCAGGTATGCCTGGTGAGGCGAACAACCTCGTACACTGCATCAAGTGTCCCCTTTTTCGTCGAATTGTGCTTGACGCTAATAAGTTCAGCGAAGCATCCACGGACAAATCATTCAAAGAGAATGACAATGGAATCAATTGACGGAAAAGATGGCAAAGACAGCGGATCGAGAAATTAAGAGAGGAAGGAGCAGAAATGAGAGAATTGTGAGAGCAGGCGGTGGGAGTGTAGGACAAGTGGCACCCCAAGTAAATACTCAAATTTCGGTGACTCAGTCGATAAGGGAAGAAAATCAACAGGCATAATTTATAAGGACGTCAAGAGGGGAAAGACTAGAATAAGACAAATTGTACGCAAGAATAAGAATCAATTTCAAGGTTACCCTCAAGTCAAGTCTGCTGTCCCCAGATCAAGAGAATGACTCAACAGGTAAGCACGTGACGTCAGTGATGTTTGCACACATTGGATATGAGGGAAATGCAATTCGAGAGATTATATCCATCAACAAAAATTGGAACAGATGTCAGACTAGGTGGTGAACTTTCAAACAAGTATTTAGGCCGAGCATGCCAGGCTTCGAAAAATTGTGGGGCGTTAGAGGCCGACAAATTTTTCAGGCTCTCTACTAAGATGATACATATGTATTTAAATAAGAGCATCTTCCATTACCAATCAATTGAAGAGGTGAGGTGGCCGAGCGGTCTAAGGCGCTAGCTTAAGGTTGTTTCATACAATATTTCGCTAGTTCGAAAGAGCATGGGTTCGAATCCCATCCTCATCAAATTC